>JAGKTI010001028.1:66422-89701 GCA_018397915.1 Birgus latro | reverse complement strand
TATATATATATATAGATATATATATATATATATATATATATATATATATATATATACAGTAGGCGCGGAAAGTGTTGACGCCATCTTAAAAAAAGAAAACATTCTTGTGGTTAGCAAGGAGAAACAAATAAATTAACACTCACCATTGAATTTAGTATTTACTGGCATTCCCCTTCACCTTTATTATCTTCTTAAGGCGTCTGGGGAGACTGATGGCGTAGTTTTGCAGAACAGACGGACTAAAACTGCTCCATAGCTGCAGCCTCAAGTTTAGGCAAAGATGATGTGTCCATACTACGCAGCTGCCGCTTCATGTGCGCCCATAAATTCTCAATGGGATTGATATCTGGGCTGTTTCCGGGCCAATCTCGAATAAAGGGAACCTCACAGTCTGTTAGCCACTGTTTCACTGACTTTGCAACATGTGCAGGGGCAGAATCTTGCATAAATACTCTTGCCTTGGTTTTATCAAAAGAGTCACTTAAAACATCACATAAGAGCTCCAAATAATTGTTCTGGTTCACTTTTTCATTTGCAGGTAGAATTACCAACCTACCAACACCATAATATGTAAAGCAGCCCCAAGCCATGAGTGAGGCTGGGTATTTAACAAACTTGGAAGTGTACTTAGGATCCAGGGGGTCACTGCCTGGTTTGCGGTACACTCGTGATGAAGGGGTACCAGTGACAGTAAATGTTGACTCATCACTCCAAAGCACAGTTTTCCATTGCTCCTCACTCCAGGCAAGATATTTCTTACAAAAATTTACTCTCTTTTTCTTCTGAAGTGCAGTTAGCAGTGGTTTTTTACGAGCACAAAAACTCCTGTAGCCCAGATCGTCATGCAACAGCTGCTGCACACTTCTGACAGACACATCTGCCAGCAACTGTGGGTTCTTTTCTTTTAAATCCCGTGCTGTTAGCCTTGGATCCTTGCTAACTTGCCTTGAGATCAGCTGACGGGTCCTGAAGGTTGTCTTACGAGGTCTCCCAGGCTTGGGAAGTGGAGTGGGAGGAATGGCCTCCCCACTGTCCTTGAACCGCTTCACCAGTCTCTGCACTGTCCTCAGTCTAACACCATCTGATTTGCAATAAATGGGAGTTTGTGGCCAGCTTTGTATAAAATAATCACTTCCACACGTTTGTCCTTGCTTGTGGTTACTTTAGGCATGATGAGAATGTGGTAGGTAACCAAATAACTGTGTTATTTGAGTCAAAACATGCCTTCGTGGTGCATCACACACAGAGACAATCCTCCTCCTGTGGCTGCCCAAACATTACTGAGCCTGCTCCTGTGGTACCAAACCTATCAAGCAGGGTTGCCAGCTCCTGTTGAAAAAGCGTCAGCTCATTTCGCATCACAGGGGAGGGTAGTACTGACCCTACTTCACTTAACGCTAAGAAGAATGACGTTGGCAAAAAAAGTCAGTACAGTGCTTCCTCCAATTTTGCGAGAATATGGTCGAGAAAAACCCTCGCAAAATCAAAATTCGCAAAATTCAAACAATTAAATATATGAAATAAAGGCAAATTGGTCGACATCACCCCAAGGTAAGCACTTTTTCCCACTCTTTCTCTCGACTCTACCTCTTAATTTTACGATGATAAATGAAACAAACACGAACTGATGTACAGTACTGTACAGTGATATTAATGAGAAAACATCATAGGTAAGAAACATTAAAATAAAAAGATGCATTTATACTGATGTGAAGATTGGCTTGGTGTACAGGACTGGTGGCGGGGCGAGGCTTGGCTACTGTCGCCCCGCGGGGCCTTAGTCATCACTATCACTGTTGGCAGATATTTCCACATCTTGCTGTGTTTTTTCTGCCTCTTTCATGAATCCCTCGAAGTCAGAATCGTCACTGGGGTCACCAGAATGAAAAAGGTTAGGGATGCTAGGATCACCGGCTGCTTGGGGAGGGGTGGCAGGACGGCTGGTCGGTGGGGCAGGGTCTCTTGAGGTTCTCATGAATTTTGTGATTAGAGACTGCTTCCTCTTGTTAACCCCATCTCTGTGTAGGACAGCATAAAAACGAAGGGCCCTGTCAACACCGTGGCATGCTTGCTGAGCCCTAAATTGATCACATTCGTTGTTCATGATGGTTTTTTTTTCCGCTGATCAATGACGGTGAGAATATTTGCCAGGATATGCATCGTTAATTCTCGGCCGCTTTGCTTTTATGCTGATCTCCACAGAGATGGGGTTAACAAGAGGAAGCAGTCTCTAATCACAAAATTCATGAGAACACCAAACTCCTGACCAATAGCAGAATTACCTTCACCTGCTTTTTTCCTTTCAGTCATTTTGAGTTTGGTCTCCTAACTTATTTTCTTGTTCTTCTTACCCGTTGGCGCCATGATAACACTCGTGCAAGGTTAGACTCCTGGGGTATTGCGAGGAGCACCACGAAATTGTGAGGGTCAGTGACCTTGGTTGGAAACAGGTGCAAACAAACGTGGCGGGGCGGCAGACCACTGAACTAGGAGGTTCAGTACGCCCAATGAACCATGACGTCACTACTCGGGGTGGCAAAGTAGTGCGGGAAGACGACTCTCCCACCACTCGACCTCGCAAAGCGTGTGATCGCTTGCAAAGTTCATAAATGTTAAAAAATACATGACTTTTGGAACTACCTCGCAAAATTGGTGAATCGCAAAGTTCATAAATGTTAAAAAATACATGACTTTTGGAACTACCTCGCAAAATTGGTGAATCGCAAAGTTGAAGGATGTACTGTACTTTCTGTGCCTACTGTATACTGTTTTATTGCGTGTGTGTGTGTGTGTGTGTGTGTGTGTGTGTGTGTGTGTGTGTGTGTGTATGTGTGCAAACAGTTCTGAACCACTTTTAATCTGAAACATGTAAATAATGGGTAGATAGAATGTTTTTTTTCCAGTTTTTATTGATGCAATAAGTGCTGAAAATTTTCGATAAACAGTTTCATTTCTCCAGTGTTTTTTTTTTTTTCACAGTGGATCAAAACTTCACATGACCTTGTTAGTTTGGCATTTTCCTGAAACCTAAGCCCAACAGTAGTCGAAACCATGCTGTGGGCCTTTGGATTGGAAATAATGGTGTCGTGGCAAAATTACCCTGTTATACCTTACTGTTGAGTAACCTATGCCCTTCATTTGTATACATAGTATAGTGATACTGTATTTTTAGAACAAATCATAATGGTGTTTTAAGCACAGTATTTGGTAGAAGCTTTCTTAGTGCTGTGTATTACCATTTGATCAGCATTCTTTGAGTGTGTAGAATAGCATTTGTAGTGTTTACTAATCCTGGCACCTCTCTTTCCTCAGGTGGAGCCGTTTGCCTTGGGTGAGGGGGAGGGGGAGGAGGAGGAGGTGGGTGGAGCTGGTGGGAGCGTACGCAACAAGTTCCTGTTGTCAGCGGCAGCCCATGCTACAGCCACCACACCAGATCTGGCCACTGCCTCTCCACACCACACGCAACCGCACTTTGACCCTGATACGCACTCTCGCCTAGTGGCACTCCTGGAAGCAGCAGGTCAGTTGCCAGGAGGTCTGTGCAATTACAAGCTAATTTTGTTGTATGTTTATGCAGTACAATAAGTCCTTGTATATAAGTAATCTTTCACCATGAAGCCCACCTTAATTACACCAATATTGTCTGTCAGAATTCTGCTTCTCTCCTTCATGGTGGTTTGGCAGTTTCACCATATTAACAATAGCTACCAGTTAATGAAAATAATTGTAATGTTTTGGAACACACCTGGACTTATAACGAGGACTGCCTTGATGCTGTGATTTGTTACATTGAGTAGCATTATTCCATAAATCTTCCAGCTTTTGGATGTATCTAGTTTACCTTGAAAGCATACCATGCAGTCATTATATACATGGGAGATTTTGTGAGTTGCACATCAAGAATACTTTTCATTTTATCTTACCACATAGATTTGGGTGGCCAGTCAGAGAAAGCTTTAATTGTGCAGTGGGTCCTTGACTTTAGGAATCAGGTGTTGAAACCCTTTCGCGCACGATGACTCAAAACGAGTCAAAACGGTGTTAGTCTGAAGAGGAACCAATGTCGCACTATGATGCGCTATGACGCACTTGTCAGTGTTGGTTTGAAGGGATGCCGATTAGGCAATTCTGGACATTAATATTCACCAAAATTATGTTTTAGCATGAAATGCGTCAATATTTGGTGTGTCATAGGGGAGGGTGTCTGTTTTCAGGCCAACGCTCTCAAATAGTCTGCATTCTCTTGGTTTTCGGTTCGGGGGAAAAGGTAGGGCACACATGATTTTTGGCTATTTACTGAAAAACTATTAGTCGTATCAGAATTCCGACAACACCACGTGAAAGCTTGTGAAATTCTGCATCTACACATATGCTTAGCTCTTGCATTATGCAGGCAAAATTTTGTGCTAGAATGTAGGGCACTTAGTTTCACTGTTGAACAACAGTATTCTCACCTCATAACGGTACTTTCACAGTACAGGGAGTCCTCAGCTTATGACAATAATTGGTTCCTGAAGGTCTTTCGTAAGTCATTTTTTTTTTCATGAGTCGTTTTTTCCTCTTAAACTTCTATCAGTCTCAGTAGCCCATATTTCATGCATGTATGGTTAATATAAACAAGCATAAATACAAAGACTCTGATATATTTAAGTATCCTGTACAGTTCTGCGTAAGAAAAGGTTCTTGTCTTTTAAAATTGTTCCTGCAGTTTAGGGATTCGGTTTCAACACACATGCCACATCACCCAGCCCCTTTCCTCTCTCCACTCTCGTAATTATGTCCACTTTGATTTCCACTGTAATTGCATGCTGGTTTCATCTGCTACCATCACCATTTTCACTGCTTTTCTGTTTCCGAGACATATTTGGGTAAATAAGTCTAAATGACAAAAATCGCAGCTGATGTTAGCTACTTGTGTTGATAACATCAATGTTCTGGGCTTCCAAGCAGGAGGATGGCGGGAGCGCACAGTTGGCATCTATTGGGGACCACAGACTTGTACCTTGGCGCGTGGTTTGAATTGGTGAATAACGTTTTTTTTTTTTTTACCCCTGAAAATTATTTAGTATCTGTTGATTTTTCATAAGTCAATATTTCATAAGTAGAGGCCTGACTGTACTTTTACTCATGAATTTTGTGTGTTATTATTAGCTTATCATGCAGTATAAACATCAGGGAAGATGATGGTATAAATTTATACCATTATAACCAATTTCTGGGGCAAATAAAACACATGGGAATGTTTTCCTTTGTGCATGAGTCCAGCCTCCCCTTGTGGCATTTTCTCTAATCATGTGATACACACTTACAGAAAACTTATGATGCGCGAGGGGGTTAACTCTCGTTTTTATTAGTAAAAGGAGAGAATAAGAATCTTTGCCTTTATTTTTGTACTGCTATTTCTCACTCGATGTAGTGCTGCATTGGGTGTCTGCCCTTTCCTCTTGTCCTTCCTTCCTCTTCTGTCTTTCTTTCCTTCATTCTTTCCTCTTCCTTCTGCCTACGGGTGAATTTAAACTCCCTCTTCTGTCTTTCTTTCCTTCATTGTTTCCTCTTCCCTCTGGCTATGGGTGACTCAACACTGAGGGTCAATTGAAGCCAAATGGTTTCCTGTGCACCAGGAAACCATTTACTACATTTGATGGTAACCATATACAGTAACCAAATTATTACACCAGGTGGTTTAGTGAGTAATTAAGGTGCTCCAGTCGAATTGAGCCGGTGCAGGTTTATATCCAAGGGGTGGTTGGGGTTTATTTCTCATGTAGGCTAATGCCACTTAGGGGTGAGTGAGGCTGTTCACTCTCATCTTAAGTGTCAGGACCAACATGCCTAGCCCCGGGCTTCTAAGCTCCTCGTGAGGCAACATGGGATTGGATGATAGACAGATGGATATTTCACATGATGTTGATTTTAGATTGCCACTTACCCCGTATTGAACTACTGTTTTAGATGATGTACTGATAACCTTGGCTGAAGCAAGCCACTGTGTGTTACTGTTATGTATCTGCTGTATATGTACAGGCATACCCCGGTTTAACAATGCAATTGCTTAAGTAAAAACCCATCGCTAGGCGGGGTAGATTTAACATGTAAAGTATAGGGATGTGTTTTTGAGCAGTGCCCCCCCCCTCTCCACTGCAACCAAGTCCTAAACCCACCCAGATGATGAGTCTGATAAAAAGTTTAAAGCCAGTCTAAATGGCCTAACAGCTGTAAAAGAAGCTAACCCAAACCTTAAACCAGTGCCCATCTCACTTGTACCCAGTCAAGGTCGCTGGAGAATGCAATCTCCGACTCGTATTCAAACCTGGTTGAGAAGAAGCAGCAGCATTGAGTATAATCCCACCATCAGATGGTCCTGAGACAAATAAATATCTGTTATACATAATAATGTATGAATTGTGCAGAATCGTCCAAGGTGCGAATTGTTGTGACAGAGAATCGTTGATGTTGTGACGGGGAATTCTCTTGATGGGGATTGCTATGGAGGATGTGATCGGGATAACGGCCCTTCTTTATGTCGTTTTCGTTACTGTTCTGGCTGTTGGGCTCCTTTATTTTCTTCTCTTTTGTTTTCCAACATTTATTTAGAAATTCCTGTGTATTTTCAAAGCGTTTGCCCATGAATAGCTTGAATGTAAACACATAATTTATCTATCGATGATGCGATTGGGATAGCCTGCTCATTGGCCCTTCTTTGTCGTTTTAATTTCTGTTCTGGTGGCTGAGGTCCTTTATTTTCTTCTTTCTTATTTCCCAACATTTATTTAGAAATTCCTTTGTATTTTCTAAGCGTTTTTCCTTGAACAGCCCAAATGTAAACACATTATTTATCAATGTCATAGTTTTCATCGTTGCATGAAATATTTACTCTCTGAGGTTTTCATAATTATTAACATTTATTTGAAATTATTACTATGTATTCCAACATCTAATGCCACTCAGAGATGAGTGAGGCTGGTCACTCATCTTAAATGTCAGGACCAACTCACCTAGCCCCATGCTCCTATGCTTTTCATGGGGCAATGTAGGATTCGATGATGGATGGATTGATGGTATTCCATGATAGTTTAGGTGACAGTTCAGTGGTCAGACACGAAATATATAATCTTTGCTGAGTTGCCTAGTTGTCCACACTGTTTTGTACCTCATCTGATGGGTGAGAATCTATACCCCAAATGAGTGTTCATTCCACCTATGACTAAAACACATTAATCTAAGTCTAAAAACAGTTTATAAATCATCCTAAAAGCAAAATTTGTCTAAAATATTATCAAAATCGGTGAAAAAAAAATCTAAACACATTGCAAAACTGGGGGTAGGCCTACAGTAGGCAGGGTAAGGTGATATTTCTACCCCCATCACTATTCTGGAGTATTGCATCTAGGGGTATTGTAAATTGGTGTTTGCCTGTGTTGTTAAATGCATGAATCATTATTGGACCCTTTCATATCTGAGTAGCCTGTCAAAGTTGCCATATTTCGTAGAAACTGCAGTTTACATTGAAATTAGTGAATTAGATGAAGGAAATCATTCAAAGACCATTCGTAAGATTATTTATATGCAGCATGTAACCCACTTACCAAATATTTCTTGACCCCTTAACCGTGGGTTGTCACTTCCGTGACGCTCGGGTGCAATGGATCATGCCACGGGGCATCACTTTTGTGATTTTGCGTTGTTTTGAATTTGCCCGGGCTTTCAGGTGGTGACTTGTATCATCTGTCAGCACTGCCATTGACCAACAATAGTCATAGCTGCTAATGTCATCAGTACTCTCATCCATTGTTGACAGTTTAGCCATTTTCCCCCATTCTAGACTCTCCTCCCTACCTCCCCTCCATTACCCTCTCGTGTCTTCTGCTCAGCCGCTCTGCGCTACGTAAATCTTCCCCGGATTTTTCCACTGATTTCATCCATTGAAATGAGCCCTATGCTCTATTCTTATACAAAATAATATATATATATAAAAAAAAAATAAGGTAATTGATAGTACCATACCCTTGGAATTGGCTAAATATCACTTGGCAACATCCAACCTGCACTCGTTCGCTAATTTCCCCTGCTTTTTCCCTCGTGAAATATGCCGTATGAGCTATTCTTGTAATATAAAAGTATATAAGAAAGGAAGGAAGAAGCCTGAGTGACATTTACATTCACCTGGAACTACCTAATTTATTATGTATTGTCTAGATTTCCTACGACTTATTTCTTAGCATATCCATTAGCAGCTGACATTTTCAACTCTTGGCTACCGAGATACGTACATCTTAGTTCACTGTTGTCCTTCAATCTGGAGGCACGTCGCAGTCGCGCCCCTCCATTTCTGCCGCTTTTGCGCCCACTATAAAAGGCCCTGTGACCTCTACCCCTACTAAACATCATGTGGGAAGTGGTAAAGGACTGTAGATATATATAAGTGTAATAAAGTACTAGAAATAATGAAGTGTGAGTGTGTAGATGAATAAGAAATGACAGTACGAGCGGCGAATTAGCACGAGTGGGAGGTTCGTACGCGCTCGTATTTTACATTGCTTTCACATTTTTTTTTTTTTTTTTGAGTATGGATTCCAAACTACTTGGAAATCATTGAATAGTGTTTCTAGTGTTAATATCAGGCAGTGGTATTCATATTACGGGATGTCGGGAAGTGTAAAGTGGAGACTTACTTACCCAACTTCAGAAGTCTCCACAAGTCCTACGGTAGTGGACGAGTGCTAAAAAAAACATCCCAGGAGAAAGCTGAAGGTATGTGCCATATGCATATGTAATTATAATATTCTAGGACTAATAACTGATTTTTGGCAAATATTTTTTAGAAGTCAGTCGGAGTGCTGATTTGCCCCACGTGATGGACACGGCGCGCCTCTGACAACCCCACGGTTAAGGGGTTAAAGTAGTTGTAGTATGCATTCGTTCTGGTGTGACATGGATGAAGAAGATATCTGTCTGTTGCAAGATGTGCTGATCATAAGGGGTGGCCTTAAATGAAATTCCTCCATGTCCCTAGATCTTAGTTGTATGGTTGTGCTCTCTAATTATCACTGCCCTCTCTTATATACCTCTCGACTTTATCTTCTGTCTCATCCTCGGTCTCCTCCTCCACCTCTCTCTAATACACTTTCCAGGTCAGCCTCTCATTCTCCATTGGCTGCACTTGGTGAGACCAGATGGCTCCATCACCTCTTCACATGTCTGTCTGTCTTCTTGTAACCACATGCTCCTCTCAGATAACTCATTTCCACAGCTCTTACTCCTGACTTTGTCCTTTCCGCAAGATCCGAGGGTCACCTCCATATGTTAGAGTGGGGATCACAGTGCTGTCATGCATCATTTTTTACTTCCATCCACACTTCCTTATTCCTTATCACATCTCTTGACATTGAACCAGTGACCTTTCTTCTGTGCTGTGCTCTCATGCACATTAGCCTCTAAACTTCCATGCTTGCTCATCACGCTACTTAAATTTTTGAAGGCATTCATAGTGTCCATTCCTGATACTGGTATCTACTTTCATTGTTAATAAAAAATGTGGATACCAGTGTCAAATTAATCAGTAATGGGGAAAAATAACATTAATAGCTGTATGATACTATAATTCAGTGATTACAGATATCAGATGAATCATAATGACATAAGTGATGTGAAAGAAAAGGAAGGAACCTTACTGGAGGTAGAAGGAAGAGAAGCAGTTGGAACTGAGAAAGTAAGGTTCTGTCACAGCCATTCTCTTGGCAGGGTGCCCTGGAGGGAGCAAAACATAAATGACGACGATGAAATATTAAATGATTCTTATTGAATTTAATTGGGTTAAACTAAGTTGAATGAAACTGGAGTAGAAAATTTTTCTCTGTTGTTTTTGCTACATGATGGGAATGAAGTGATATTGCTTTGTGCATGACAGACCTGCTTTGAAGTAAAGCATACTGTATACTGGTATATAAACTGAAAGGAGTCTTGAAGTAATTTAGCCCAACAAGACATTCACTTAAGGATGAGTGTTTGATAATTATTGTAGCTTGCAACATAACAACCATATGGCAGCATGTTTACTGTTTCTTGAAAGAAAACCTTACGAATGTTTAGATCTGGGAGAAATACTTTTTATTAAAGAATGTCAGAAAGTATCCAGTAACTGACAGTGTACCCTAGTACTGGAGTTAGCCATGGCACAGTTGATAGTTTTCTGTGGGCTGGAATTCCTGTCAATCTAATGGCCTGTACTGGAGTTAGCCATGGCACATTTGATAGTTTTCTGTGGGCTGGAATTCCCGTTAATCTAATGGCCTGTTTCCTCATATGATCCTGCTATCATAGATATTTTTGTTATCATTAGGATAGATTTTGAACTGGAGGAATTAAATATAGCCCTCATTAAGCCCGTCACTGCAAGATGCCTCCCCTAAACCGAGTGATATTGTCTGTTAGTAGCACGAATAGTGAAGGGGTTAATTTCCATAGCCTCTTCTGTCTTTCTTTCCTTCATTCTTTCCTCATCCTTCTGCCTACAGGGGACTTTACACTCCCTCTTCTGTCTTTCTTTCCTTCATTCTTTCCTCTTCCTTCTGTCTTTGGGTGACTCTACACTGAGTGACAAGCCAAAAGGTTTCCTGTACACCAGGAAACCATTTACCACGCTGGGTGGTAACCACATAACCAAATTTTGGCGCCTGGTGGCTTAGTGGGTAATTATGGTGCTCCAATCGGATTGAGCCGGTGAAGGTTTATATCCAAGGGGTGGTTGGGATTTATTGCTTATGTAATGTCACTCAGGGATGAGTGAGGCTGGTCTCTCTCATCTTAAATGTCAGGTCCATCTTGCCTAGCCCTGGGCTTCTACGCTCCTCATGAGGCAGCGTAGGATTGGATGATGGATGGATGGAAGGATGGATATGTTTATATCCAAATATTTGTAGGAAACTAATGGGAAGAGAAATAATTCATGTGCCTTAGTACTTGTGTGAGTCAGCTTGGGCTTAGCATATTTGTGGCCAAGTTCCTTGCTGAAAGTGATGCTTGTGTGGCTGGTTACCAAGCTGGAAGCCGCACACCACTCCTGTAGTGTTACCTCTCTCGACTCCGAACACATGTTTTTGTTTTCACAGTCGCCCCCAACCAGCCTTCCGAGGCCTCTTTTGGGGACGGCATTCGGGAGGTCCCGAACAAATTACTGGAACATTCTTGGGGAGCCTGGAGCCTCCCCAACAGACAGTCCCGAAAGTAATAAAGTAAAAGAATAATTATATGTAACATATTTTCATTAATATTTCGATATTAGATACCCAGTGTAATATTGAGATAAATAACACACCCGGTATTGAAAAATAAATAATGTTTGTGTACTTTTATGAGACTTTCTACTATGTATCCGAATACTAGCATTTCGCAGGCTGGTGGAGGCTCCACAACAAACGGATCCGAAAGAAATACGAGAATCGTTGTCTTAATGCAAATTTTCATGAAAATTCCAATATCTGATTCCCGATGTAAAGATTGATATACCTAACACCCCGTTTAGGGGGAAAAAAAATATTCATGTACTAATACTCGTTAATAAACCACACCATCACTCATTAGATGTTATTATACATGGTACTTCTTCATGGTTATTTTTACTTAAGCCTTTTTTACAATACTTAGCATTCATCACAATTCAGCTTGCTTCCGATTCCAAGTAGGAGTGTGGTGAAGTTGCCGTTAGTTAGCTTTTCATTCCGATGACATTACTTTTGCTGCCTTCTTATGAATATCTTCACTTCTGAAAATATTAGTAATTACTGTGAAGTGGATTTTCCAGCCATGCTATTCATCACATTCAGTACATTCCAATTTCTAAATATTCTCAACATATGGAAAGTGCTGGATTAGGTGTCTTTTTCTTCTATCAGTTTACTTCATTCATGTTTTCACCACCCAGAACTACCAACCGTACTGCATCAACACTGGCAGACGTCCCCACATTAGTAAGCTCCTGAAAGCCATTTGGAGCGACTGTGAAATCCAAAGGTGCTTTTGGTTCGGGCCTGACACACGTTCGGGCCCGAAAGTTTAGGGACGACTGTGAAAACGGCCCTTATTATTTATTGATCATGTACCATACTATTTTGTCATCTTTCATGGATTAGTGATTTACTGTACACATAAACAATTAAGCCTCAACGTTCATAATTATGGTACTGGGAAAGTCGTACTGGTGATGAATTTGCAAATGTAGCGAGCTGACTTAATGGCTGAATGTTATTTTATTCTGGGTCCCAGGCCAAAGTTTTTCAAGTTTGATATTAGCTACTGGTATTTTCCTTTAGATGAGAGACATACTATCTGTCCAACCATCCTCACACACGTTACAAGCACTATTCTTTTGAAATCATTCTGTGCCCACTTAAGGGGTATAATTACAATCAAAATTATGCTCCTGTGAGACACTCTTCAGAAGGTTCTAGAAATCACTCTCACTCCTTCCTTTTTTACATAGTGCATCTGGACTGTTGGTGCATGTGTTGTGGTGTCCATGACAGTGCAATTTTTCTGCTACTGTTCAATATTTTGCTGACATTCACAGATAAGGATAACTGAAATTTTAGCCCTTGTAGCCTATGAGTGTCAAATATACAGATGCATCAGTTCAAGCACACAAATGTTAAACAGCTATATCTGGTTATTATTATGCAAATTAGTGTTAAATGCTGTTGTAGAATGTACAGCTGTATGTGCCTTACCATGATATCTTCATTCTCAGATCCCGAAGTGTTGCGCCGCCTGACCTCCAGTGTATCTTGTGCACTGGACGAGGCTGCAGCAGCCCTTACGCGCATGCGTTCAGAAACCGTTGGAGGAGCAGCAGCAGCAGCGGCAGCAGCAGCGGCAGCAGCAGCAGCCACAGTGGGGGGAAGCAGCAGCAGTAGTAGCAGCAGCAGCAGCAGTAGCAGTAGCAGTAGCAGTAGCAGCAGCACCCCAGGGGACGGACAGCGTACCCTGGTGGAAGCGTGCACTGACGGTGACGTACCCACAGTGCGGCGCCTTCTGGACGAGGGCAGGTCCGTCCACGAGACCACGGAGGAGGGCGAGTCTCTTCTCTCTCTTGCCTGCTCTGCTGGGTACTACGAGCTAGCACAGGTTAGTATTTCTTTTGCATTCATATGTGATAGCCAAATGAAGATTAATTATGAAATCTTTGATAAGCAGTTGGAACATAAGTTTAGTACCCTACCAGCTGTTTGTGAATGATGATGTCCATTTCACAAGGTTTTTGGTTTGATAGTGTATGCTTTTGTTCTTTCTCAATCTTAGCTTTCCATTTTTAGGTAGGAAATAGCATTGCATTGATGGTACAGACATGTAATGATTTGGAGGATTTATTGTTAGAAATTTATTGGTAATATTGGGAATGTAAAACCACTTGTAGCAAAAGAATGAAAAAGTTGAGTCTTTTGTAGTGTCCATTGAAATGTTTTTGTTCTGGTATTTGTGATTGGTGAGATAGGGAATGAGTTTTTGCCTCTGATTGTTAACTTTTCAAAATTTTAGAATTTACTGGATGCATTTGGCCCACAGGTTCTCCTGGCCATGCGTGCGAATGTAGAAGATCGAGGCATTAAGGGGGACTGCACCCCACTGATGGAAGGAGCCTCTGCTGGCCATGTGGAGATAGTCAAGCTCTTGATTGCCCATAATGCTGATGTTAATGCTCAGTCCTCCTCTGGGAATACCCCTCTCATGTATGCTTGTGCTGGAGGCCATACTGATGTTGTCAAAGTAAGATATCTGCCCTTCTACAAAGTATCCCATATTTTAGTTTTTTGAAGAAAAAATGTGGAACTTTGCAGTGCATTGTGTTTTCAAAGTCTTAAGGCTAGATGTATTATTCATTTACCATTGTAGTCTCAGACAGCCAGATGTATCTTGTAGAGGAAAATGTATGTGATATATTTCATCTTTTTCTAGGTACTGTTACACCATGGAGCTAATGTAGAGGACCATAATGAGAATGGCCACACCCCTCTAATGGAAGCTGCCTCTGCAGGCCATGTGGAAGTTGCCAAGGTGAAATAAGATAATACAACTTTTTAAGTATAGTAGGTAGTATAAATTGGGTGGAACTGGCAAATTGTCTTCATAGGTAGCAGTGGAACTTGAGTAAGGATTTTTATTAATTTTTTCCGATTATGGAAATGATTACAAATGTGCCTCTGAAAGGCTTCTTTTAACAAGTTCTCACAAAAAAGCATCAGTTTGGTCTTACTTGTGGAGTGAAAATAATAAATTGTATCAGCATATTAAATGTCATAATTTTTTTTTTGAGTGGTTCTTCATTCCTCTTTGTTAATTAATGCTGCTGCTCCCTTTGCAGATATTATTAGAGAAAGGTGCTGGAATCAACACCCATAGTAATGAATTTAAGGAATCTGCATTGACCCTTGCATGCTACAAGGGCCACCTAGAGATGGTCAAGTTCCTGCTAGATGCTGGTGCTGACCAAGAGCACAAGACTGACGAGATGCACACTGCTCTTATGGAAGCCAGTATGGATGGCCATGTTGAAGTAGCACGCTTGTTACTCGACTCAGGAGCCCAGGTAATGCCATTTATTTACTGTATTTAACTTTTATCTACAAACCCATTATTGGAGTTTAGCATACTAGTACTGCAGCATTGAAACCACCTAATGCCAGTAACCCAGAGCATACCCCTGTTCCTTTTAGCATATAAAACTCATTCATTTTCTGGGTCTTTTTTGGAGGGAAAAAAAGTGTACTTAATATACCACTGACTGTGGTAGTTTTAACCATGTAGAATTATTGCAGAGGTTATCCTTTTGTTTTAAAAAAATGAAGAGTTGAAGTATTGCTTGCCTTATTTTATTTTGCTGTATACTGCTTTCAGTAGTAGTAGTAGTAGTAGTTCTCTTGGCAGTCTTGCCGAACAGCCCCGAGTCCCTAAGGAAGGCCATGGCCGAGACCGGGCTTTCCCACAGAGCTCTCAAGGAGTGTATGTTGTGTTGTTGGTGTAGGTGATTATGTGCAATGCAGTCTTCCATGATGTGCTTAATAGTATGGGGTGCTGTGTTACATCCTGGACAGGCGTCAGCGACGGAGTCATCCAACCTCTTCTGATAACTTAAGAGAGCTGGATGATGCCCACATCTCAGCCTGGCCAGGTGGACCCTGTCCTCATGGGGGAGATAGCATTCAGAAGGATGGATATCAGGAGGCTGTGTATGCAGCTGTGTGTTGTCTTTAAGTGACTGAATGGAACGGCGAGTGATTTGAGTATGAATATTCTTCTGGAAGCTGGTCTGAGGTGGGCAGAGAGGAAGAGATGATAGTATTTGTGTATGATATCGTGTGCTGGGTGTTGTTTTGATGTTCCTTGGTGTGTGTGTGGATGTGCTGCCATGTAGTGTAGTGGATGTTGTGGGTTTGTGGAGGCTGCAATGAGAATTTGGGTGCCTTTCATGTCTAGATGATCCTTGACTTTGAGGACTTTGGTTTCTTGGTGTAGGTGATCTGTAGGTGTAGTTGCTGTGCAGCCTGTGATTATTTTTAGGGCCTTGTTTTGTATGGTCTGAAGAGTGTTGTATTGTGTTTTAGTGAGGTTAGGAGCCCAAGCAGGGCTTGCATAATTCATCACTGAATGAATATATTGTTTGTAGACTGTAGTGGTGGTTTCTTTGTTGTGTCCAAATGTTGTATGGGCAAGTGACTTCAAGGCATTGAATCAAGGTGTTAATTTATTTTTGATGTTTATGGTGTGTTGTTTAAATGACATTGATGTATTGTATGTTACACCAAGGATTTTGGATGTGTGTGTGTGTGTGGTAGGGGAGTGTTGTCTATGGTGAGGTGTGGAATGTGACTGTGTTCTGCTGTCCAGTTTGTGAGAAGGGTCACTGTAGATTTGGCTGGGGCTATTTTGAGTCTGTTTGTGGTGAACCATTGATGTAGTGTGTTGAGGTAAGGTTGGAGGATGTTTGTGACTGTGTTTGTGTTTTGGTGTGTTCATGTAAGTGTTATGTCATTTGCATAGGAAGCTATGTGTATCTGTGGTGTGTGGGGTGTGGGTATGTCATGCATGTATAGGTTGAAGAGTGTAGGGGACAAAACAGATCCTTTGGGGACACCAGTTGTGAAGTTTCTGATGTTCGAGGATTGACTGGCAAAAGTTACTTGTGCACATCTGCTTGCTAAGTAGTTTGCCAGCCATCTTTTTGTGTTATTGTGCATGTTTGTGTTGAATATTTTGATCGTGAGGTTGTGGCGGGGGATGGAATCAAAAGCTTTACTAATGTTTAGTGTGACAAGGAGTGTTCTATGTGGTGGCCTAGCTGAATTCATGCCATCAAAAACTCCCTGTGTGAGCTCTGTAAGAAGAGTGTTTGTGGAGTGTAGTGGCCTAAAACTATGTTGTGATGGGGCTAGGGGGGTGTGAAGTGTAACTAGTTGTAGTACTAGCCTTTCAGTGACTTTGGAGGGGGTGCAGAGGAGTGTGATGAGGTGGTGTGAGGAAGGTAACCTGGGGTCTTTGTTGGGTTTGGGGATAGTGATGATAATGCCATGCTTCCAGATGTTGGGTATTATGTTGTGTGAGTAGCTGTAGTTTGATATGTTGGTGAGTGCTTGTATGCCTTGTGGTCCAAGGTGTATGTTGCTTATGTTGTCTGGTCCACAGGCAGATGAGTGCTTGAGGTTGCTGATGATGTGCTTCGTCTGGTTGTAAGTGAAAGGTGCAAAGTCTGGGTCTGTGGGGAACTGTCTCTAACGTCGGATAGTAAATAATCACTGGCGGTACATTGAGAGTCGTCGGGTTGCGAACGTGAGATTATTATTATTATTATTTTTTTTTTTTTAATAACAATAGAGGAAAGAAGAACAAATGAATAAAAAGAAGTAATCCATACACCAGATTACAGGCACCCCCTGTTCATAAAAAATCTGTAACAGTTGGACTTGAACATCGTAGGTTGAAGTTTTGTGGGAAGCCACTCTGGGGAAGTGAGTTCCAAAGAGAAGCAGTTCAGGGAATAAAAGAATCCTGATAGGCAGAAGTTCTGCAATGGGGCAGTGTTACAGTCCAGTCATGAGCGCTATGGTAACAGATGCCCATGTAGTCCGAGGGAAGGCGTGGAGAGGCAGCACAGTGATTGCAACTTCGTCTGAGCAGTTGCCATAAAAGTATCTGTAAAATAATGCAAGAGAGGCAACATTCCTCCTTACTTGTAGGGGAGGTAGTTCATTTGTAGTAGCGGTTATAAATAATCCTTACAGCTTTGTTCTGAATTTTGTCAAGTAGTTTAGTGCAACCTCTCCACATCCATTCCACAAGGGTGAGCAGTATTCTAGCTGACCTTGCACATGACTCTTGTAAATTATAGCTAACTGCTCGCCAGTGAAGAAATTATGGACTGTGCACAATAATCCAAGTTTTTTTTAAAGTGGTTTTAGCAAGTAATATAACGGGTCCAGCTGAGGGTACTGTTAAGTGAAACACCGAGAATTTCAATACTTTAGAGAGAGGAATATTAGTAGCATTGAAGGTACTGTAATATAGGAATCAGGCAGTATCTGTTCATTTGTAAATTTTATAAATTTGGTTTTCCTAGCATTAACTGAGACAATGTTATTTTGTCCTCATTCAGTGATTTTAGATAAGTCTTGATTTATGGAGATTGGTTTACTGAGTTGTGAGTTAGAAATACTAAATTTTGTGAATGGATGTTTACTTGTGAATGAATTGGGAAGTGTTGAGTCATCTGCATATGAATGGATGGGATTGTGGGTGACAGATAAGAGATCATTGACATGAATTAGGAATAGGGTTGGAGCTGGAACTGATCCTTGTGGCACATCAGCATTAATCAAATGGAAATTAGAATATAAGGTACATCATGTACTTATACTCTTAAATATCTGTCGCTGAAATATGGGGAAATCGGTGGAACAAAAGATGATAGGCCATAGCAAGGGAGTTTGAATAGCAGGGAATGGTGCCACACACTGTCGAAAGCTTTAGAAATATCGAGGGCTACTGCCTGAGTTTCTCCATGTTGGTTAGTTGACTGATGGTTGGTATGAGTCCGGAGATTGAGTATATCAACAGTGGATCTTTTGTGGTGAAAACCTTACTGTCTGTCACTAATTAACCCCTTGACTGCAGCTAAGGTGGCGAATGCGATGCCTTTGCTGAGCCAGTCCACCCAAAAATCACCCATATTCAATTCAACAATTTTCATATTATTACACAAGAAAGAAGCTCTAGTAATAGTACATGCACAAGAAAGCTAAACCTTTATACTTACCTATTAGCACTTTAGTGCTAAGAGTCATAGAGATAAGTGGAAGCAGCATCTTTTTTGGTGTTTTTGTGTGTCGCTGTAGCAAACTAGCCTCATTTGTGTAAGCAATGCGGTCAGCAGTTGGCTAAAATGACGAACTGGCAACCCCAAGTGTGGACGGATGAATACCCAAAGTGCTTGCAGCAGAATAAAGGGTGCGGCTTTTGAAACACTTATGGATTTTAAAAGGAACACCGCAGTCTATCGATAGGTCCCTGTAAAGGGACCGTTGCAGTTAAGGGGGTAAATTGTCGGATTCAGATATTTAACTGTGTTCTTATTAATTAGTCTCAAATACTTTACCAAGAGAAGATGTGATAGCAATTGGTCTGTAATCAGAGGGGTCAGATGAACTTCCTTTCTTCTGAATTGGGTGGATATTGGCTTCCTTCTAAGAGTTAGGGAATGGCGAAGTACTGTATGTATGCATAGTCTGAATAATTTAGCTAGAACTGGAACAGGTTCTGGGAAACTTTTTTTTTTAAACAATTGGATGAATTCCATCTGGAGCAGGAGCTTTGTTGGTTGGTAAATTGTCTAGGCTGGATTTTACATATCTAGTCAGTATCTTACTTGGAGCAGTTTCATGTGAGGCAAGTTCTAGTACTGGGACATTCTGGTTGCCTTCCTCTAAGGTAAAATTTCTGGCAAATGTACTGGCAACGATGTTCGCTTTACCACAGAGGTCATTTATAGTATTACGCTCTGAAGATTTTAGTGGGGGATTGGGTGATGACTTGTTAAAGTTATTGTTAAAGTTGTTACTGAAAGAACTGGGAGTTGACCAAAGCATTCCTTTGTCATTAGGATTGTTTAATAATTTGGATGCTTGGTTGTGAAGAAAGTTAGGTATAGCAAGATTTATTAATGCTTTTGCACGGTTTCTAGCAATTTTAAATTGGCTAAGGGTTTCAAATGTTTTTTATTTTAAGTAAGAGTTATATGCTTAACACTTCTGGATCATTGCTCTGGCACAGTTGCTGTCAGACCATTTTGGGGAACCTGATCTTTTAGTGGATTGTTGACTGGGTATGAACACTTCCTTATCAGTTTGTAATAAGTCATTAATGTGGGACTGGGTGGAATTGATGTCACTGGATAAGAAAGACTGCCATGGAGTATCAGCAAACTAATTTCTAAATCCATCCCAGTCTGGCCTATTTAGTAGCCATCAGGTCACTCTGACAGGTTCAGAACGGGGAGATTTGGGGGAACTGGCCAATGAGGCTTTGATGAGATTGTGGTTGGAGAATTCAGGGGGTGACAGTGCTTCTTCGCTGTCGCAGTATCCGGTCCAGTGTAATATCCGGCACTGCTGGCTTGGCTCTGTTAACCCTCTCGACCTCTTTTGGTGCAACCTGTGTCCAACCGCTTCTGAGTACTGCCTGACCCCCTCGGGCTGGTCCAGACTGTACATGCCACACACCACTCATTCAGCAATGTGCGTGGCATAATGTTTCCATTCAACTTTCTTCCATGCCCTTATTTATAACTGTATTGTTATGAAATTGTTACTTGTTATAAGTGGATAAATGGTCTTCCTAATGAACGAAAAAAGAATACAAATTACCATATTTTATTGTTCAATCATTTTTGCAATGCTGATTTCTCACAGGTATATAAACATTTTGTCAAGCTTGTTGAGAAAGAGTTGTAGAGCATATATTTGCGATTTTTGTAAAAAATGAGATATATAGCTAATACCTTGGGGTCATTGACTACACCTGACCACTCTAGTAGTGGCTGGCTCAATGCCGTAGAATGTTTCCAGTCATTTAATTCCCCTTCTCTTATTTGTAGCTGTATTGTTATGAAATTACACAACTTGCATCAAAAAAGTGTGAGCGGTTGGATTTATTACTGAGTCCTTGTGTATGAGAGGGTTAAGGCAATATTTGGTGAAATTATGCAATATCCGGCGCCAAAACGGGACATAACCAGTGGTTCTATGCAATATCCGGTGTTGAAGTGTATCAACCGGCTCATAAACAGTAGCCAGCCAGCACTGTCTTACTGTATTGTATCATTACTTTATCGTATTTTATGCCTAATTTTCAGCTTTTACTCGTGTTATAGCTTTTAGGATAGAGGTTTGAGTTGGATAGTTATGCGACATCTGGCTCGATGCTGACTACAGTAATCCCTCAATTATCCTACATAATAGAGCTAAAGGCATGTTCGGGTAGTGTCAATGTCCGGATAATGAACAATATCCCCACACTATGCCCAGACCCTACCTATACCCAACCTATTTGCACAGTACCTCTGCTTACTTTGGCAGTGCTTTTCAGACATTCAGGCTTACTTAGTCATCAAAATACACATAGGAATATCTCTGGCTTCGGCTTTCCTGTCATTCTCTGACTAAATATATCTGTGCTGTTTACTTATCTCCTAATTCTGCTGACTATCAAAAATTCTTTGACTATCTTACCTCTACGATGGAACACATTCTATCCATTTCTCCTTTCTCTGAAATCTCCATTTTAGGAGATTTCAATGTTCACCACCACCTTTGGCTCTCCTCTCCTTTCACTGATCCACCTGGTGAACGAGCCTACATCTTTTCTATCCTTAATGACCTGGAGCAGCTTGTACAGCACCCTACCCGTATCCCTGACTGTCTTGGAGAGAGTTCCAACATACTTGACCTTTTCCTAACAATGAATCCTTCTGTTTACACTGTTCATCTTTTCTCTCCGTTGGGCTCCTCCGATCATAATCTTATTACCTTAACATGTCCAATCGCTCCAGTACAGCCTGTGGACCCTCCAAAGAAACGCCGCCTGTGGCACTTTGGAGCTGCAGATTGGGAGGCCCTCAGGCAGTACTTCTTTGATTTTCCATGGAATGATTATTGCTTCCATGGCCGGGAGCCATCTGAGTGTGCCTTGCGTGTTACGGAGGCTATTTTCTCGGGCATGGAAGCATACATTCCTTTCTCATATCCTCTGACTAATAAAAGAAAACCTTGGTTTAATCACGCTTGTTCTAATGCTGTCCGCGACAAGGAGAGGGCCTATAACAGGTACCGGAGCCAACCCACCCCTGAATCACACCTTTTATATATTTCTGCCCGGAATCATGCTAAGTCTGTTCTTTGCTCTGCTAAAAACAATTTCATCCGTGCTAAATGTTCCCAACTCTCCAACTCGAATTCTTCTCGCTCCTTTTGGCACCTTGCCAAAAACCTTTCTAACAACTTTACCTCATCATCCTTCCCTCCTCTTTTCTACTCTGATGGCTCTGTAGCTATTTCTTCTTCTGATAAAGCAGATCTCTTTGCTCAGACTTTCTCCTCCAGTTCCACCTTAGACGATTCCGGTGCTATTCCTCCATTACTTCCCTTCCCCCCTCTGACTTCCTCTTGACTGACATTAAAATTTCTTCAGCTGATGTGTTTTCTGCCATCACTGGCCTCAATACTAAAAAGGCATATGGTCCTGATGGAGTCCCTCCTGTTGTCCTCAAAAACTGTGTTTCTGTGCTTACACCCTCCCTAGGTAAACTCTTTCGCCTTTGTCTCTCAACTTGTACCTTTCCTTCTTGCTGGAAGTTTGCTCTCATTCAGCCAGTCCCAAAGAAGGGTGACCATTCCCAACCCTCTAACTATCGTCCAATTGCTTTAACATCCTGTGTCTCAAAAGTTTTCGAGTCAATTCTTAAGAGAAAAATTTTAAAGCATCTTTCCTGTCACAACCTTCTTTCTGATCGTCAGTATGGGTTCCGTCAGGGACGCTCCACTGGCGATCTTCTCACCTACCTTTCAGACTCTTGGTCATCCTCCTTTCGGAACTTTGGCGAAAGCTTTGTCATTGCACTTGACATCTCAAAGGCTTTCGATTGAGTCTTGCATAAATCTTTAATTTCCAAACTGCCCTCCTACGGTTTCTATCCTTCTATCTGTGCCTTTATCTCTAGCTTCCTTTCTGGTCGTTCTATAGTCGCTGTTGTAGACGGCCATCGTTCCTCTCCTAGACCTATCAACAGTGGTGTTCCTCAGGGCTCTGTCCTATCACCTACTCTCTTCCTTTTATTCATCAATGACCTTCTAAGCTGTACATCTAACCCTATCCACTCATATGCTGATGATTCCACCCTTCACCTTTCCATTCGGTTCCTGCAACGTCCATCTCAGCAGTTACTTCAACAAAAAAGGGATGAGGCTATGGCACACCTAATGTCTGACTTGGCTCGTATCTCTGATTGGGGTAAAAATAATCTTGTTATTTTTAATGCATCAAAAACTCAGTTCTTACACTTATCAACCCGACAAAATCTTCCTCAGGATTACCCACTAATGTTTAATAATGAACAGTTATGTCCTGCATCATCCTTGAACATGCTTGGGGTTTCATTCTCTCGGGATTTGTCTTGGAAAGAACATATTACATCTCTTGTGAAATCTGCTTCCAAGAGATTAGGTGTGCTAAGCCGATTCCGAACTTTCTTTACCCCTGCACAGTTGTTGACCTTGTACACGGGTTTTATTCGCCCGTGTATGGAGTACAACTCTCATGTGTGGGGAGGCTCCCCACATGCAGCTCTTCTCAATAGGGTGGAGTCAAAGGCTTTTCGTCTCATTAACTCTCCTCCTCTTACTGATTCCCTTCAACCTTTGTCTCTTCGCCGCACTGTTGCATCTTTATCTCTCTTCTATCGCTACTTCAATGGTCACTGTTCCTCTGAACTGTCTGCTTGCATCCCTCCACCTCTACGACGGGCACGTAGTACCCGTCTAGCAACAAACTCTCATCCCTTTTCTGTCCAACTCTCTAATGCAAGAGTTAACCGTTACTCCCAGTCCTTCATTTATGCAACTGGTCAACTCTGGAACTGTCTTCCTCTGTCTGTATTTCCTACTTCCTATGATCTCCAGTCTTTCAAACGCAGTGTGTCCAGGCATCTCGAATTGAACGGATCTTGAATTTGGCTCTCTTTTGTA
>JAGKTI010001028.1:23557-51349 GCA_018397915.1 Birgus latro | reverse complement strand
ATATATATATATATATATATATATATATATATATATATATATATATATATGTATATATATAGTGTCAGACATTCAGACATCATACACACTATTTTGTGCCATATGAGGCACTGGTTTGATGGTCAGTCCATGAATGCTAATGTAATAATCAAAATGGTGGCAGATGACTCATTGTGCCTCTTCTTCTTCATTTCTATTGACTTTGGTTTGGTCCTCAAACCTGCCATTATTACCACATCCACCCTGATGGGCCTTTTTTTTTTTTTTTTTTTCTTCCTCACAACATTATTCTTATCAGGCAATAATTTACCACTTCAGTGTCTACTCTTTCAGCAAGAACCACTGTATATTCTAAGACTGTTCCATACACTCCTCCAACAAATACTTTTTTTTTTTTTTTATATATGTCCGACTTTGGGCATAGGCTTTACAGCCTGCTATCAAGTTAAAGATCCTTTGTTTATAGCATTGCGGTCTCTTAAGGATCAGTTGTTAAAGGTGGTTCTAATTACCCAGTTGTTAAAACACCTTTTTTTTTCTTCTTTTTTTTTTCTTTTTTTTTAAGGTGAGATGTGTATATTTGTTGGAATTCCATTTTTTGAGCTATAGTGTATAGCATCTTTTCAAACTGAAATTAACTTTTGGTTGTGATATTGTAACTAGCATTTTCATGAATATATTTAGGATTATTATAATGGACAATGTAAGCTTTTGTAGAAGAAAAATGAAAATATTTTTATATTGGTGGAAGCTCGTGCTAAAGCCAGAGTCAGTGACTGAACACGTTCAGTGCCAAACATAAACAAAGAATTATCTGAGTTTCTACAAACTTTAGTTCATTAGATGTATTGATAAAATCCAGTTTGATGATTTCTGTCACACTTGAGCTTTGATAATTGTTCCTTTTCATTTGTTAGGACTAGAAGTTAATGGTACAGTATATTTTGTTGTAAAATCATCATGCATACAAAAACTTTCTTCCTAATTGCATCTTCTGTGGCTGGAAATAATCATCATCATCATCATCTGGACCTCCTTTCCCATCCTAGGGCTGGGTGAGGAGTATTGATACATGTATATATTGTACACAGTTTATACATGCATATACTGTATATGATATAATCATCATCCTAACCCTAAATTCCCCTAAATAAGGAGTGGTAGAACCATAAAACAAATCATACAACCTGATGGTTCTGACTGAAAGTATAGTCCATTTTGTAATTTATACTTCACAGTGGTGTTCTAACAACTGGTTCAGAGGTCTATCTATATAACTATAGCCTGATGCCCTAATCCTGCAAAGGGTGGCCGCAGACAAAATGCCTCCAGGTCGCTCTGTCACCCACCATTTGACTTCCCTCCTCCCAGCTCACTCCCCCCTCCCTCATAACCTCTCAGCTCCATCCTTCCACCTCATCCTCAGTCTCCCTCACCCCCTCCCTCCCTCCATTTCACCCACATACACCCTCTTAGTCATGTCCAACCCACCTCAGTGTATTTCTCCTAATTTTCTCAGTCACATCCACATCTTCCCCTAACATTCTTTCACTTCTTCATTCGTCAACCTGTCCCTCCATGTCACTCCACATGCTCCTCTCAGGTAACTCAGGAGTATGGTACATAATTTGCTGGTTATAGCATTGAGCAAGCTGTCCAGCTGCATCCTGGGCAGTGCCAGGTTTTGGTTCATGAAGTGGAAACAGTGTCATTTTCATTCTTAAACACTGCACTATTGTATTTGCTATTGAGTTTTAGGTGAATTTGGAGGGATGCAAATATCTGGTCTAAATAGCCTGGCCCCAGGCTGCTTTACTGCAGATATCAGGGGCTCTACATAATTGATTGATGAATGAAAATAATTATGTAACAGATTGTAGTGGCAAGTCTCTTATTATTGTACTTTTTATGTGCAGGGCCCTGAGACTAGCTACAGTAATCTAGTTCAGGAGACTGATGCATTTCAGCAATTGCATTACTTGATTAAAAAAACATTTAGTCTTATTTGTTTCTCTGATGCTTTTCTTTCAGGAGCATGAGAGTGAGGGTGGACGAACTCCACTGATGAAAGCCTGCCGTGCTGGGCACCTGTGCACGGTGCAGTTTCTGATAATGAAAGGTGGTGATGTGAACAAGACTACCACCAACAATGACCACACACCGCTCTCTCTGGCTTGCGCTGGTGGCCACGTTCCTGTTGTGGAGTATTTGCTGGTCAACGGAGCTGACCCTCACCACAAGCTCAAGGTCATTGTGAATTCTTGCGTTAGACTTGTTTGTTTCTGCTTTAGTGAAGAGGAGTATCTCGGGAAAATAATAGATTTAAGTGGAACAGTTTCAAGTAAGTTGTGCGTTGCACAAAGTATCTGTGTTAAGAAATCTGGTGTAAAATATTGCATTGCTGAACTGATGTTTTTTAAAATGACAAATTGTTGAAACAACTAAAGATGTAGCAGCATTTCCAGTACTGCTTAAGATGGGTAAGAGATTGTTGTGTCTAACTGAATCTGATATTTCAGGATAATTCAACAATGCTAATGGAAGCAAGCCGTGGTGGCCATACTAAAGTAGTACAGCTGCTGATAGACTTCCCCAGCTCCATCTCGCATTTGTTGCCAGTGGTAGCTCAGACCCACCCAAGTGTAGCAGGAGGCAGCACCGGGGCACCGGGTGATCTAGCCACCACAGGACCCCTCCTTGAAGCCGACCCTCACCAACTCTCCATGGGGCTGACTGTTGTACCAGGTTCGGACACACAGGCTCCTCTAGTGCTCAACGCAAACCAACCCATCTTTAACGATATCGGTATGGTCATAATTTTGATGCTTGTAGGGTAGTTAACCCCGTTATTCTCATGTTGCTGGGTGTCATTAGTTAAAATTTATTAATCTTCATTATCCATGGTAACATATGAAGGAGCAAATAACCAATGGAAGACCCATATCAGTAGGAACTTAGAAAGTACACTGTATATAATTATGAAAACCACCACTACCTTTGACTGGGATAACATAGTCTGCCATAAGCATCCTGCAGTAGTAGATATTGATCCCCACTTGGCCTTAGCAGTGTTGTACAAAATGGTACAACAGAGAGTCAGAGTAAATTGTAATATTTCTATGTGAAAAATAGCAGATGTAACAGTGCTGTTGTATTTTTTGTTTTAGCTCGACTAGGCGAAGGTGGATTAGGAGGAGGGTCGAATGCAGTAGTTGGGACCCAGGCACCAGTACCCAAGGGTAACCGAGGCAAGAACAACCGTAAGCCTTCTGCTGCTGCTGCTGCTGCCGCTGCTGCTGCCGCCACTCTCCCTGCTACCGCTGCCACCTCTGCCCTTACACCTCCAGCTCCTCCTACCACTGTGGACAAGACAACCACAATCGAAGCTCAGACTGTAAGTACAAGTAATGTATTGGTACAGTACATGATGAGAGTTCATTTTGGCCTCATTACCATCAGCATGTGTTTTTGTTGTCACCATTTTTCTTATCATCATAGTTGTCATCTGCAGCATTGTCATTGTTCTTGTTGTAAATCATTATCATCGTAGTATGAACATTAACTCTTGGTGTTGCCGTACAATTATGTTAAAGAGCTGTATTTTGCAATATGCATTCTGTAGCATGACTGGAAATTATGGGATGCTACTTGGCTTGCCATGTTTTTTTGGTTGGTTTGTGGTTACCCGTACCAGCTAGGAACATTGTGAGACTGAAGCGATGAGAGAATTTGAATTAAATTGACCAAAAACTTTTTTGAAAATGTTTAGAAAACACCACTATGATGTTTCTAAACCTGAGGCAGAAGTTTGCTGGTACATTGCCAGTGTAATAATTAAAAATATTGGTGCATGTGATCCTGAGTGTTAATATTTTTATTATTGTTGTTACAGTAAATTAATACTGTAATTAAGATCAGTACTGTAATTGAGACTAATACTACATTTGAGATACTGCTTAGTGAGAGGTAACAATTAGAAATTTTATCGGTTCATTGCAAGGGATGCTCTGCAAAGCCAGTTGCTTGCCTGCGGTTGATGGGTCTGCTTGGCTAGACAGAGCAGGGTTACTCAGTAACAACTGATAAGAAAAGAATATTGATAGGAAATGAAGATTGATCATGTTGCAGGTCCTTCTGCTACCTATTATTGTTTCCTAAGTATTCTTCCTTAAATTAAGGTGTACCTTTCATATTGGTGTATGTGATAAGGAAACACCCCATATAGTAATCATGTGCAAAGTCCAGCAGGTATCGGAATGTAAAGTTTGATGGCAGTGGCTACATATTTATCTTGATTAACTTTGAACTTCATTAGCAAAGATTTTATATGGTTTCATGATTTTGTATTTCAGAGCAAAGTGGTTGGATGCAGCAGTGCGAGCAATAGTGATTATCAGTTGTTGACACCAACATCTCCCACCTCTCCACCACCTGGTAACACTGCTGATGAGGCCAGTACCAAGCTGAGACCCTGTGACCGTTTAGATCAGTATGTTGATAACTTGGTAAGGAAGGCTGAGCAGCCTCATCAAAACAGAGAGGAACAGATTCTACAGAAGCAGCAGATTTTGGAAGAATTACAGAGGGTTGAAAGGGAACTCCAGGGAAAAGTAATTTATAGTGGAAATTATGACACCCCCAGAAGTGGCAACAACAGCACTGGCATCAGCACAAGTGGAGGCAACTCTTTGGCTGGGAGCTTATGCAACAATGGTGGTCCATCCATCACCACCCTTACCAGCAGCAGTGCTAGCAGCACTGCTAGCAGTAGCATCAGTGCAGGAGGCACCTCCCTGGCAGCTCCTCTTGTCTACCCTCCTGCGTCCCTACACAGCCATGTACCCATTGCTACTCACACTGTGGAAACTCAAACGGGGTTTCTTCCAGGAGCTGGATGGGCAAGTTTGTCTCATGGTGTAGTCATGTCAGAATTACCCCCTGTAGGACCTCTGTATGGGGGAGGTGCCTCACCAACACAGCTACCTATTTCCCTTCCAGCTGAGGGAGCCCAAGTACCATCATCCATGTTGCCAGGTGGGTCCTGCCCTCAAGAAGCAGCTGCTGCTTACCCTGCTTCATCTGTCTACCTTACTCCAGCATCACCTCCCTCCCTCCCAACACACAGTATTTTATCCTCTGGACCAGCCACTGGAAATATACCTGTCTCGGAAAGACCTAAAATGATACCTTCTAAGAAAGCTGACAAAAAGAAACTCCAGCTTCAACAACAACAGAAACAACAACCAGTCTCGCAACAGCATGGTGCACAACAACAGATGATGCGCAGTCAGGCAGTGCAACAGCTTCAGCTACAAACAGTGCAGCTAAGCCATGGAGTTGATGGGTCTTACAGTTGCCCTGCCAGTGGTCTAACTTCTCAACCACTGCTTGTTCCAGGTGGAACTGTAGCCTCCCTCCCTCCTCCCCCTCCACCTGGGGTGCTGCATCCTGCAAGTGGAACATCACAATGCCTTCCTCCTCCACCACCTCCCCTCCCACCTCCCCTACTTGTAGAAGCTTCTCATGATCAGAATTGCCAAAACAAGAGCAAGGGTGAAACAACTGCGTCACGAGGCAAGATGGATAAGAAACGAAGTGTTCCTTCAGAGTGTGATTGCCCTGGTCTTTTGCCTAATGAAGAAATTCATAATGGAGCAGTTCTAGGCAAAGCAGACGGTGAAGCTACAGGTCGGGATATTGAAAATGGAGCTGAGGTAGTCCCTTTGACATCTTTGGGGGCTCCACTGCAACTCTCAACGGGGTTAGGGCCAGCCTCAGGTGCAGGGTTGCAGTTTGTGCCCACCACCCTTGTTTCCTCTCACTTACAGTTTACACCTTTTCAAGTCGGGACTGGTACTGTGCCAGTGCAGTATGGTCACTTAAATGCTATTGGGATGGGGCAGGCAGTGGCTAGTCAGCCAGTCACCAGTCAGACTGCAGCTGCTGCTGCAACAGTAGTGGCACAGCAGTTGCAAGTCATTGGTTCCTCTGGAGTGTCGTCGAGCAGCAGCAGCAACACGAGCAGCACCACAGCTGGGACGGGGGCTGCTCACTCCAGCAAGTCCCAGGTAAAGAAGTTTTTACTAAACTCTCCCCAGCTGGGAGTGACTGCAGGGGAGACTGGAGGCCAGCAGAGGGGACCACCTCTGGGCACCCTGCTTCACTCTACCCCTGCCAATCTCCCTGCTGGCCAGCCTGTCCCCCATCAAACTGCTGTCACTCAGTCATCAAAGAACAAGAAAAAGCAACTTCGGGGCTGTGCAGTGAAGCCAGAACGTGATAGTCATCTAGGGGTTGCAGTTAGTGGAGATGGTGCAGCTATTCAGGATGGCAGCACTACTCACCATCAAGCTGGTACTGCAGGTTTGTCCCTGGACCCTTCAGCTCAAGGTGTAGTGTATGCAAATACACACACCATGTCACCTTTCAACTCAACAATGGTGGCACCATCTGGCACTCTCCCTCTCACAAATGGCCCAGTAACAACATTTGGGCAAGCCTTGCATGTGAATGACTCAGGACTAATGGTAGCTGCAGCTCCAGCCAAGAACTTGAATGACCAGCTACCTGACATGATAACCACACCTGCTGCTCAGGTAATGTACTTTGTTACACATTAGAATAGTGACACTGATGTACAGCATTGCTTAATTGTGCAGATTATCGTAGCTATTCATGTTCATGCTATATCAGCTCTGCCAAGACTCTGCAGTAGTCCATCCATCCCGCCTAATCAGTCCTCTGCCATGTCCTTTTGTATCTTTCAGTGTTCGGTGCCAGTATCTTGTTTTTTCATTTTCGTTACAAATACCCTTTCCTTTCTTCATGATGACCACATTTGAGATCTCGGTATTTTTATTAGTTTGCACCACTATTTATAAGTAATTTTATTGAATATGATTTCAGGTGGGTGGTGGTCAGCTGGGAATTGGTGTACCAGTGTCAGTTGGTGTCCCGTACATGAGTGGCGATGGCAGTGTGCCCTACAATGGATCTGCGGGGATTGGACCAGCTGGAGTTTGCCACTACCCAACCGCCATTCCCTCGCATTTGGTTGATGTGGATATTGAGACAGACTCCAACCATGACACTGCCCTAACCTTGGCCTGTGCTGGGGGACACGAGGAGTTAGTTCAGCTCCTCCTCACCCGAGGGGCCAACATCGGTAAGCTCTTTTATTACTTCTAAGAATTTTGTGTTTAACTCGATGACTGTTATGCATTGTCTGGTTGTGGTGATAAGAGTAACTATCGTCATCAGCTGGCAGAGGCTTTAACAAGATAGCTGTTAGCTCTTTGAGTGCTTATTTTCCACAGCAGAATAATATTGTCTGTGTGCAACATGAACTGTGTAAGAGTTTGTCATCTTAATTTTTGTCATGTAGCTGCAGTTTCCAAATTCATAGATACCTTAAGTAAATTGCTTTCATTGGTTGGCTGTTGCCTACTTTTTATATATACCTGGTATATATTTCAGAACACCGAGACAAGAAGGGCTTCACTCCTTTAATTCTAGCAGCTACTGCAGGCCATGCCAAAGTTGTAGAAACACTGCTCAACACCGGCGCACATATTGAGGCTCAGTCTGAGCGCACCAAGGACACACCTCTCTCCCTTGCATGCTCGGGTGGCAGATATGAGGTGGGTGCCAGTCTCACATTCAGTATGATGCATTTTATTTATTTATTACAATGGATTTTTTGTGTTAACTTGTATTAATTCTACATAATGAAATAGCTACGGTTCTAAATTAAAATGGAAGGCAGATTTTGAAAGCCATTGTTAAGCTATTTCATAAAGTACAATAGTTCCATTAAATTACTCATGTTCCTTGATCACATACCGGTACTGGCACTGTAACTTGATTTTGCTTGATCATTCCAGGTGGTAGAAATCTTACTGCAGCGAGGCTCAAACAAAGAACACAGAAATGTTTCTGACTATACTCCACTCTCCTTGGCTGCATCTGGAGGTTTTGTTAACATCATCAAGCTACTCCTTGACAATGGTGCTGAAATCAACTCTCGCACTGGTTCCAAGCTGGGCATCTCACCTCTTATGCTGGCTGCTATGAATGGGCATGTAGCGGCGGTCAAACTCTTGCTGGATATGGGCTCAGACATCAATGCTCAGATTGAAACCAATCGCAATACAGCTCTCACCTTGGCTTGTTTTCAGGGCCGACATGAAGTTGTGTCTCTCCTCTTAGATCGTAAAGCTAATGTGGAACATCGTGCTAAGGTAGGTTTACCATTCCTTGACTTTGTGATTGAAGAAAGAGGTAAAATATGTGTAGAGAAACTTTACAGCCCAGAGTATACAGTAGATGGATTTTAAATTGTTATGACTCCCTCACAGAAATGTGTTTTTTAGATTTTAGATTTTCTTTGTTCTGTTTGTCTAAATGCTCAATGCTTGTATATACCAGAAAATTTTTAATGTATGAAATAGCAAACTTTAGTTCATGTATTATATGGGTGTTTGCTGTAATGCAGCTGTCATTGGATTTTACTGTCACTTCCCCTACTACTTTATCCATAATATTAGAATGCTTTCCTATCTTGAAATACCACTCCCCCAGCTGAACATTTTTTGTGTTTTCCTCCTCATCATCTTGCTCCCTTCTGGGAACCCCAGGCAGGATGGCCATGACAGATTCACCTCCAGGTTACTTTATCTTCACATGCCACTCTCACTCTCTCAGACACTCCTCTTTCACATCGTTTTCTCTTAAAGAATTTTTAAATTATCTTTACTTAATTTAAAAGTTGAAATTAAAATTCTATCCATGAAATAGTTGTGTCCAGTGGTAGAAAGTACTGTACACTGAACGAAAGTCTCGGCAACTTCAACTGATATGTTAGGCAGAGGAAGAATGTTAGACCCAGATATTTCATGTTGTTAGTTACAGCATGATTTACATATTATTGTCTTCAGATTGTTATAGTTGCTGAAATATGCTTCACGTCATTGCATGTACCGGTACTTAATTTTCTTGTAATAAAGCCAATTGGAATCCGCAGATGGGGGCGCTCACTATCCACTCACTCAATGTAGTGCTGCTTTGGGTGTATCTCTTCCATCCTTCCTCTTCTTTCTTTCCTTCATTCTTTCCTTTTCCTTCTGCCTATGGGTGACTTTAAACTTCCTCTTCTATCTTTCTTTCCTCTACCCTCTGCCTATGGGTGACCCTACACTGAGTGACAAGCCAAATGGTTTCCTTTACACCAGGAAACCATTTCAGTGCTGGGTGGTAACCATATAACCAAATTATGGCATCTGGTGGTTTAGTGGGTAATTCAGGTGCTCCAATCAGATTGAGCCTGTGTAGGTTTATGTTCGTAGGTTGGGGTGTATTGCTCACATAATGCCATTCAGGGATGAGTGAGGCTGGTCACTCATCTTAAATGTCTGGACCAACATTTCTCATGGGGCAACATGGGATTGGATGATGGATGGAATTTGTAGCATACATCAGAATTTAAATTAGAGTTATCAGAGTGGTGAATACTGCTCAGAAAAAATTCATGATTTTGCCAGGATATCTTAGCCAGCTAGGCTTATGATTTGAAAGGCTTGGGATGAAAGAGATATTGCCAGATGCAAGATTCATTAAAGATATGTTTATGTCAAGTGTTAGTAATGTACAGTGATCAGAAAAAAGTATCCAATCTTTGATGATTGATGGTTTCAGCATGAACTTTGTTCCTCTTTGCTCTGTAATGGTAAGGCAGGTGTTTGTGAATGTGCACTGTACATCATGCAGCATAATGTTGCCATTGTGCAGTATTACAGCCTTACACATTAGCAGAAGCTAATGAAGATTTCATATTTCATGCACTGTTTAAAGTTGGAAGGACGGGGAAAATAAAGGTAATTTTAGGGAGTATTGGCTGTGGCTCAGTGGGTTAGAGTGCACCGCTCTGGCCGTAGGGTCGGAGGATCGAATCCACCCAAGGGTCATTGGTAGACATCAGGAAGGGCATCCGGTCATAAAATGCTACACGCTTCAGTCCAAAAAGGCCGACGCATGCAAGCATGTTGCAGCCTTCAAAAACGAAACAATTGTGCATAGGTATATAGGAATATAGTATAACCTCTCAGCTCTTTGTATGTTATTAGAGTAGCATACCGTATTGTAAGATTGTGTCATCTAATAATACACCATCATGGCTCTGTCACTCACCTGAGGTCAGTGTGACAGAGAGTGTATGTTGTCAGTGAACGAGGTAGCTCCTAATTTGTTTCATGGTTGTAGTGCCTTCAGATATTAGGAAGGGGGTGAGCAAGGATGGGAGTTTAGAGGATGAAGTGCAAGAAATGGTACAGCAAGGAAGGAATATTGCAGGTACATTAAGGGCAGTGCTAAGGAATAGGGAGGTGAGTATGGAGGTAAAATGGGTATCATGATAGTGTTGATCCATTGTAATGCATGATAGGGAAGCTTAAATTTTTTAGAAGAACAAAATTAGTACAAATGAATTATATGAGAGGAATTATGTGGAGAGAGAGAGATTGATGAGGAAGTTTGGGAGCATTGTAGTGTTGATATGTATGTCCTGGAATGTGTTAGAAGTAAAGTAAGATGGTTTAACATTCTTGGGAGAATGGAGAATGACAGATTGACTTGGAGAATGTTTGTGAGTGAGGTGGAGGAGGGGAGGGGAGAGGAGGGGGGACTGGGAATGAGGTGGAGAGGTATATGAATGAGGATGGTGCAAGTTGAAAGGAGGGCAGCATGATGGCAAAGGACAGGATGATGTGGAGGCAATTTAGTCATGGCCACCCATTCTGGGATTGAGGCATCTGGCCATAGATACTGGAGATAAAGTTTTTGCTTGTCTCTGTTTTATTTATTATGATGGAGAATCTAAAGTTACCAATATGGTATGTTGTTTGTAGGCTGCAGTCATCTGTCATTAGGTTGATACAGTGGAAAATTAATGCAGTTTCATTTTTTTTTTTTTTTTTTTTTTTTTACATATGCACAGGGGTAGTTTGATAATTTTGGAGGAGAAAGAAAGTTGAATTATATTTTTGGTTACTATTCTCCCACTCCCCATAATACACATACACAGAGATGATGATAGTGGAGGAAAGTTGATTGCACTGGAAGCTTTAAAATGTATTTAATCCCATCCTTTGTACAGCATGTTAAAGGCAGAGTTTACTTAGTATTGCACTGCGTCTGATTCACACTTTGGATGTGTCAGTCACTGCTTCCTGATGCATCATGTCAAAAGAGAATGATTTAAAGTTAGAAAAACATGAAGTCTCACTCACCTTGGGAATATTAGTCATCAGAAAGTGAAAAATAGAGGAGGTGAAATCTTTAGTGGACCTTCATCCTCAACTGTGCACAATGATTACAGTGACATTATAAGGTAGAAAATATGGTACAGCTTGTGAAACCCATTCTCTATACAGTGCAATCACATTTGTTATATGTATGGATGTAGCATCATTTCAGTGTCCCTTTGGCAGACTGGGTTGACACCTCTGATGGAAGCAGCCAGTGGAGGTTATGTGGAAGTAGGCCGTGTGCTGCTAGACAAAGGAGCAGATGTCAATGCCCCGCCTGTCCCGTCTTCACGAGACACTGCGCTGACCATTGCAGCAGACAAAGGACACTATAAATTTGTTGAACTTCTTATTCAGAGGTAAGTTATCCCAATTTTTAAGTGATCTGTTGCTAATATTCATGATGATTTGGTTATATTTGTAGAATCATTTTTCCATAGCTAGAAATTTCTTTCCTGTAATTGCTTACGGTATTGTATTTTTGTTACAGAGGGGCCCTAGTTGAAGTAAAAAATAAGAAGGGCAACTCTCCTTTGTGGTTGGCTGCCAATGGAGGTCACCTAGAAGTTGTACAACTTCTGTACAGTGCAGCAGCAGACATAGATTCTGAGGACAACCGTAGGGTGTCCTGCCTCATGGCTGCCTTCAAGCGGGGACACTACAAGGTTGTAAAATACATGGTACGCAATGTCTCCCAGTTCCCATCAGACCAGGAGCTGCAGAGGTATATTGCAACCTTGGGTGATAAGGAGCTCATTACTAAATGCACCAATTGTTTAGAAGTAATCCGTGCTGCCAAGGATAAACAAGCCCTAGAAGCAAACAAGAATGCCTCAATTTTGCTTGAAGAATTAGAGCAAGAGCGCACCAGAGAGGAGTCAAAGAAGGCTGCAGCATCTCGGCGGAGACTAAAGAAAAAGGCTAAAAAGCAAGAGAAAAAAGAAGAGAAGAGACGTCTGGAAGAAGTAAAGAGGAATGATGATGCCAGTGATAATTACGATGATGATGAGTTTGATAATAGAAGTAATGAAGGCCATGAAAGTCGTGAAGAGCAAAGTAAAAGAGAGAAGAATGAAGCCAATGCTTTGCAGCGAGCAGTAGATCATATTGCACCTGAGGAGAAGGATGGTGATAGTGGGATAGACTCAAATAGCCAGACCAGTGCAACATCAGAAACAAAGGTAACAGAAGAAAAGGATAAGCAAGGAAAGAGAACAAAAAAGAAGAGGAAGGAGAATTCTGCAAAAGATTCAAATCCTACTAATCAGAAAGCAAATGGAACTCCATCTCCAGTTCCAGTTACTGAGAGCAATGATGTTAAAAATAAGTCATCCAGTGCCAGTACTTCCCAGCCACAATCTAGTGCCTCAAACAGCTCAGCCTCCAAGACTAAGAAGAAGAAGGAGGAAGAGAATAAAGCCAGTGGGGTTATGAATGAACTTGATATTTTCCATTTTGATAATGTTAAGCCTGTTCACAACAAGAAGGGTGGTTCAGGCGATTCCTCACGTGTAAATGCTCTTGATACATTTGGAGAAGTTGATCATTATGTTACTCCAATTCCAGGTCTTGTTGGCAGTGCTTCAACCACTCTCAGCGCACCGTCCCTTAGCCCTAATGCCAAGTCTGCTCCTGGATTAGGAACAAGTCCTAAGAAAGGGACCCGAAGAGAAGAAGGTTGGAAAGAAGTCAGTCGAAAAGCAAAGAAAGTGGCAGTTCCCAATAGTGCAATAAGCAGAGTAATTGGACGAGGTGGCTGTAATATTAATACTATTCGTGAAGTGTCAGGAGCTCATATTGAAGTGGAAAAACAGGGAAAGAGCCAAGGTGACAGGATGATTAGTATTAAGGGCTCAACAGAGGCTACTCGACAGGCTCAGAACCTTATTTCTGCTTTAGTTAAGGACCCTGACAAAGATCTTTCAGAATTACTACCTAAATCAGTCACCAAAGTTGCCCCCAAACCATCAAAGATAAGCCTGGAATCAACACAGGCTAGCAATAAGGGCTTACGACCAGCCAGTACCATTGGAATTAGTATGGCTACTGTTACATCATCTACAATTAGTATGTCTGTTGCAAAGTCTGGCAGTACTACAACTGCTTGGTCAAGTGCTGTCTCATCACCCAAGCGATCCTTAGCTCAAGGGCGTCCTCTATCTACTGCTGGTCCACCCAGTTCCTCTAGTATTGCTAAGAGTCCTGCTGTTCGCCAGCTGTTCCCAGGAGAAAAGAAACCTGTTCCTCCACCATCTGCTGCTGGGAAAAACTTAAGTAATGCTCACACTTGTGTCGCAACAGTTGCAGCTGAGGCACCTCAGACTTTTGCGGCAAAATTAGCTGATCCAAAAAATACAGCCAAAAGTGCAACACCACCCTTAGTTGCATCACCTAAACCAGCTGCTCACCAAGGATTAGCAAATAGTGTTATTAACAACACTGAGAGTGTAGCTGAAGAGAAGATTGTTCCAGAGACTAACAACAATGGAATGGTAAGTCAGCAGTATTCTATTTTTAACAATCGCCTCAGCCAAGTAACCCATGAAGTCATGTGGGGTGCTAAAGAAAAACAAGTGAACTTTGCTGCTGTCGCTGCCTCAGGATTAGTACCTAATGGCACTAGCAAGATGCCACCTCAAACCCATCAGCCAAGTCAGCAACAGTTACCACATAACTCTTCAAACAATTTCATAGAAGCAGTAGAGCAGCCACCAATGGTTGATGCCACTCGTGCTCCAGGTTATAGGGGAACAACATCTACTGTGACAGCCAGTAGTCACATTGCCTCTGTTGCCTCTGGTAGTCCACCTGGCAGTGTTCCTGTTGCCATGCCAATGTCCGGTCCCCATCAGTCCACCGGAGCCACTAGCTTGGCTCGTAGTGCTCCTGGAACTCCTGTAGCTTCTCCATCTATGAGGCCCATTGCACCTCCGCTGACTCGTCAGACAGCCACTCCACCTCCTATTCCACGAGCATCCTTGGAGATTGGTTCTGTAGCAGCTCCTTTCAACCTTCTGTCTGGTCCCTCACGTACTCCTCCTCCAGTGTTGCCATCTTTGGGAAGACTCCCTCAGCCTGGTCCTGTTTCAGTGGGACCTGGAGCTCCATTACCACCTACAAGGGGCCCCTTATCACAACCTGGAATGAACATAACCCAGCAACCTTACTCAATAGCTAGCCTGGCTCCAGGAGGCCCTGTGTCATCAATTCCCCGAGGTTCCATCCCACCTCCAGACCACTCTGAGTTGGTTAATTTAGCACCGGGTCAGCCATATCGTAAACCACCACCACCACCCCTCGATCTTCCCATGGGTTCGTTCCATCAACAGAAGCCCCAGCACCAGCAGCAACCACATCAGCAACAGCAACCACATCAGCATCAACATCCACAGCAACATCATCAGCATCAACATCCACAGCAACAACAGCTATCATCATTTGCACTAGCTGGAATGATGAATGGCCCTAGATTTACAACACCACAAACTAACCCTCATCCAGTCTTCAGCAACAACTTGCCTATTTCTGCCACCCCTCAGATACAGAGCAACCTGAACCCCAATGCTCCAGACTTTACTAGTCGATCAGGAGCATTTGTGCCACCCACTTTTCCACCACGGTCACAACTAGCAGCTTTCCAGAATGGAGCACCAACTGTCACACCATCATTGGGGTCAGGGTTTGGAGGGATTGGCCAGTTCCCTACAGGGTTGGATGGATCACTCTCATTCCCCAGTGGGTTCAATGAAATGATGAGTGGCCTGATGTCTCGCAATCCACCACCCTTGGCTGCCATCCCCACGACAGTTGGAGGGAGTGTGGCCTTCAGAAACACTGGAGTCACACAAGATGGAACATCTCCCCTTACATCACCCCACTCTTCAAATCCAGCCTCTCCCACACAAACAGCATCCTCAGCCAATACTGGAGGCATAGCTCAGTTGCCAGAAGAACGCCATGTAAAATTACAGCCTATAGGTACTGAACGTGCTCAGAAGAGGTCATCCGAGCGTGGGGGAGCTGGAGTAGTTGGAGCTGGGGTGGCTGGTAGTTTGGGAGGAGTTGGTGTAGTGAACAACACTGACATGTTGTGGTCCACCATGCAGCTGCCAGACATCATGCAAGCACCTACCCTGGAGCATAGCCTTCCAGCCAACCAGGGCAACTATCTCTCAGCAAACTACAGTGATCTGGATATAAATCAGTATGGTCAGGTAAGTAGAATGAACTTTTTCTAATTAGATTTTTCTTTCCCTTGGATTTCTCCTGTTTGGTATTAACTCTTTCACTATGATATATAGTGTAGAGCTATCTCAAGATGGTTTTATTGAACTCTAGAAAGGCCCATCCTATTGAAGGGATTATTTAAGTTATAGCTAACTTTCTCAGTTTTAAAAATCTCCCATGCTGGAGGAAATCATACAGTTATAATAAGAACAAAATTCAAAGCTTCCCTTAGGGTGTAGGGTCTATTTATGTTTTTATCACAGATAAATGTATAATTTACAAAGAAAATGTAGTACAGTATGTAGGTCAACACCAAGTAATATTTGCTTCTGTTGCTTTTTAGGGAATGAAAATTGATTTTCTCAGTGTACTAGAGTTATGCTTTTCAGACCTTCATGCAGCTTGAACATAATATTATTGTGGCTGCAACTTGAATCTCTTAATTCAAGAATAGAACCCTCAGGTCTGATGGTTATACTGTATATTGCAACCCCATTCCCCACATCGTATGATTCTATGTAACAGCGTTGTAGGTCATCTAGTATAACAGAAGGGTGGAGCTTGAAACAGGTTTACAAGTTAGAGACAGGTTTACAAGTTGTGGCACTCCCTTCCCAATGTGATGAGTAAATTAGTTATAACGATTTTAAATTTTTCTTTCATTGAAAAAAAATTGGAATTGTATTATCAAAAATGTTTATAATGTTTGTCAGATTCAAATATATAATTTAGTTACCAGTAATATAATATTGTATTTTGATGATTGATCTCAGTGAAGCATACAGTACTAGTTAGCAGTGCCCAGTGTCTGATTTGCCATAATTGTGTACTGTATTTATTTTTATTTTTAGTTTCTTACGCTCCTGCAGGTCAGATTGCCAGGCATGTTATATATGTTCAGAATCATTATAGATAATTTTATCACCTATGTTGACTGAAAATATAATAAAGATTTTGGTAATAACATTCACATAATTTTGTTTGTACCTTTATTATATATATAATACTGTATTGTTTTTGTTTTGGTAGTAGTATGTTTTGGCTGCATAGTCAAAGTCTTCCATTTTACAGCTGTGGTGGGGTGACATGAACCAGCAGATGTAAATCTCTGCCAGTAAGTGAAAGTGGCAGCAGATACAAGAACATGATAGATGCCAGGCAGGTGATTGCTGAAGCCAGATGTACCAGCAGCTTACTGGTCCTGTGAGGTAGCAGCAGTGGTGGCAGTAGCAGTGGTCTGCCTCCTCATGTTGTTCACTTACTATTTCATCCTTTACAGATCTGCTTGCCTCAAAAAAAAAAAAAATTATTGGATTACATGCTTTTTATTGTAGTCTTTGTGGTTTGGGTAACATTTAAACTCAGTGAAATTGCTTCATTCATAATACAGTATAAAGAATTACATGGATGGTACCTGTATGAGTATGTACCCATATTTTAGGTCATGAAAAATATTTTAAAGTGCCACTTTAAAATTGAGTGATGTATGATAACTGTTAATGTTTTCAAAGATTTAAAGGCAACCTCATATGCAATTGCTGTGGTGTCACTCGTGTTGACATGGTTATGATGTTTTGTTGCTTGCCCATGTAAGGATTATTGGTAGTCATTAATGACATTGAAGGTGGCCTCATAAACTTGGTAGGATATTGGTGGTGGTTTGAGTCCACCAACTTTTGACTGAAGAGGACTTGGTCCCTGTGTGGGTGCACCTGCCGCCTCCGCCGTTGGCCTGGCTCGGGTGTGCGGTGCGGGGGCGGCGGTATAAGTAGGCTGCCATGTAGTGCTCATGGCCCCCTGCTGTGCCTGCCCACTTCACAGCTGCTGGCCTGGGTGGACCAGGTGGCCCTATGTGCCCACCCATGCCAGTGGCTTCTCATGACTGCTTGTAGTCGGCTTGTCACTGGTTTACCCCGCACCCGGGCTTCATACACTCACGTTTGCAGTCTTGTGTTTCCCTCATTGTATGCAAGTGAAATCACTAGAAGGCATCATACTGTCTTGAGTTGAGTAACTCCTTTCCCCTTTTCTCCTACCCCCTGCCCCCTCCCAAGCTGCCCTACCCTTGGTCAACACCTACACGGTGACGAGCGGCTGCCACACCGCCGCCAGCTCGAAGGTCGTACTTGTATATGCAGCAGTAATTATAATAAAAGCTTACTATCCACTCCTACTATGTGGAAACATTAAAGATTTATCAGGCAGCATATACTGTCATTATCCTTTCTGACAGCACGTTCATAGTTGAATATCTTATGCATATAGGAATTATTGTTACTCACCCTTTGTCCCAATCCTAGGCTGAAAGAATGTCATAGCATGGGTCTCGCATTAAACTAAAACCTACTGTTGCTTGTTCTAAGCTTTTCTACAGTAGGCTGTGCGATAACATCATCAGCCCAAACTTCCTAATGTAGTAAGCAAAGTTTCATTCTACCACCTGAACATTAACTAACATTTTTTGATGCGGAATGTGGGTTACAGCTTCCCTCCAGCCAGGGGTAGGATTTGAGGATGAGTACAAACCTGCTTCCGAATGTACACAACTCAGACTGAATAAAAGGCACAAGAAAAACAGTATAAGAAGCAACTAATAGTGTACCTACATTTTATTTTGACCCATATTTTTGAGGGCTAAAGAGGCTTTCTAGCATCTCATCCTTAAATAGTATGTATCTGCATATGATACACTATCTTGTAATGGCAATGAGATTAGATTGACAATAACATAAAGTGGACTATTAAGGTATGCTAAATTTGACAGTTCCTAGGGAAGAGATACAAGAAAACTATATAAACTTATGACAGTACGACCATCAGTCATGACAGAATTGTACATCAGCTTGTCAACCATTATGTACCCAGCTCTAACCTGAAAGATGGGGTAAGGTTAGAGAAAGATGCTGTAAAGCAGAAATCAGTGTCCAGAGAAATGATCCTCTCAGTTATTCACACGTTAATGAAGCCTCCAAAATCAATATGGTGTACTGTACATGGGAAAGAATAGGCAGAAGTGAACTGTGGTGGAAGCAAGGAAATAAATTTGAATCTCAGTATATGACTAGGGGAAAAAAGTAAATGTCTTGATGCAACACAAACCTTATTACTGTCAAATTTAAACGATTTGTCTTGATGCAACACAAACCTTATTACTGTCAGATTTAAACGATTTGCTTGAGTTAATAAAATTGTTTGGTGGTAACTTAAGTACAGTACATTATTAGACTTGTCCCAACTGTGAGAGGGTGAAAAGCATAACTAGATTGTTGTCAAACAAAAGTCTAATTGAGGAATGAATGGAAACTTTTGAAGTAACAAGTGTTAAAACTGACATTGTAGAATGGAGTAGAAGGTAATAACAAAAATAGAAATAAATGAAAAGCCATGAGATAAGATATGAAACGATCAAGAAAGGGTACAAGTAAAGAAGTGCAGGTATGTGTTTATTATAAATAGCTCTTAATCATCAGTTCAATCTGTTAACATGTTTTTTATTTATTGCTGCTACCAAAAGATTTTATTTAGCTTTTGAGGTTCACGTTAGTTAACCCCTTTGCTACCAGAAGTCTGCCTTTAGTTGGGCAAAATAGTGTGACGATAGAAATAAACTGGACTGAAGAGGTTGTTTTTGTTGCTGTTGTGGACCCAGGCTTATAAGAACATGCATCCAATGGACGGCAGGCCGAAGTTGCCATGCGCCTGCAACCCACCACCACCTTTTGGGGGAAGTTGTTGGGGGACATTTGTCTAACCAGGCAGTTATATTGGTGTCACCATACGAAGGCGTCTAGCCCTAGCACCTCCCTTTCCACTACTCCCAAAGAATATCTACCAGAAGCTGAAAATAAAATGCCACGAAGTTTCCAGACTGACGAGATATGGCCCAAAGAATGGTTCATTATGATTGCTAAAATGTAATAGCCTGCCCATAAGAAAGGATTGGTAGGGTGTGATACAAAAGTAAAGAGGGCAGTGGAAGAGAAATGGAAGAAGGTCCGTATGTGAGATGAAAGATTTCAAGACAAATAGGATGTAATGAGAATTAAAGGTATGTTAAAACGTTATTAAAATAGAGTAGAAAAATGTTTGGTCAAGTGGCGAGAATGGAAAAAGGAAGAGTAACTAGGAGTGGGGTTAGAGGGAGGGGGAGACCAAGGATGAGGTGGAGGTATTGTACGACTACAGGCGGAGAGGTATATTAACGAAGATGGTGTGAGTTTGGGGTGGGGTGCGGGTGCGGTGTAATAATGGAGGATAGGTTGACGGGGAAATGATTTGTTCATGGTCAGCCCCTCCAGGATTAAGGCATTTGGCTATTTAAAAGATCGGAAAAGTTTTTGGAATACAAAATATCTTTGACCATGTGAGAGTGCGAACCTCTGAAAAGGGGTGCAGAGATGTAATGAATGGGTGAAATTTAAGGGATGAAGAATGAAGAATTTTGCAGAAGATGAAAATTTTTATAGGTGCATGGAAGCGTCCGCCATCCACTTACTTGATGTAAAACAAACTACCTTGAGGTGACTACACTAGTGTTAAGCCCCATGGTTTCTTACAGCCCAGGAAATCATTAAATGCATTAGGTGGTAACCACAAAACCAAGTAGACGCCTGGTAGTCTTGTGAATTAAGGTGCTTCAACAGAATGTTGTCCCTAATGGTTTACATTATAGGGTTGGTTGGGTTTATTGCTCATATAAAACCACTTGTGCGTGTATGTGGCCACCTTCACCTTAAACGCTGAGACTAAGTAACCTTGTCCCGCGGCCCCCACATAAATTATAGGTCAGCAAAGGAGTGGGAAATAGAATAAAAGGACTTCGAGAGAGAGAGAGAGAATCGTAGAAATGGGGCTAATAAGTAATGTAAGTGGATTGCATAGGCTAAGAGAAATCTTCAGACGTGGTGAAAGGAAGTCTGTTGATCAATGGGTAAAAGAGAGTGGTGTGATGGTATAGCTGCACTGAAAGAATGAATTTGAACAGAATGGTGAAATGTGTATAAATGAGTGAATTGGAACTGAGGGTAGGGGAAGGCATCGGAGGTAAAACGAACATGAAGGACTGCCGTATGGAAAGTATGAGAATAAAACAACGTGTGGAAGTTAGGGAAGAAAAAAAACGGCGGATTGAAATGGACTTACTGAAGTATGAGTGGATATTCACATACCAAGGGTTGTACTACTTTTTAACCTTAAGGGTTGACGTAATGGTCACCATCCCACAATCACTGTAAAGCGTATTCTGAGAGGCAGTGTTGAAAATTTCTAAATGCTTGCAAGATAGGGGAATGGACGTGTGGCTCCATTTCCCAGAGTATTTTGTTGGAATTTCTTCTACTTTTGCATTTTCCTGTTCCTGTTTCTGGATTCTGCCCATGTTTAGGACGATGATGATGTTCATGCATAGTAATTTTCTGCTAGTTAGTTCCTATGCTGAATTTTTCCCTGTCCATGTAATTGTCTCCTGTCTCAAACGCTGAAAACATTAAGAGATGTTAACCTCATCATTTTCACTGATAAGAGTTTTATTCGGCTGAGTATGATCATCCGGCATTAGCCAGAGGAGCATTACCCAAACGTATTTCAGCCACAGAATGGGCTCCGTGAGAAGCTAGTTCAGTTTTTGATACCATCCTTACCGGCTTCGTTAGCAGGACGGTAAAGTGCCTGTTTATCAAGTTCCGACAATTTTCAAAGAGAAGAATTATACACACACTTAGGATGGTATAATTCTCTCACTGTCAGGGTAAGTTTTAGAGAGGTATGAGAATGTAGTGAGAGTGAGTGTACATGTACCGTGCAGGGAGGGTGGAGCGGCACGGTGGCCTGCGTGGCTGGGTCTTCGGAAGTTCGGATGGCGCTCAGTTTGTGCTGACTGGCAGGTGTGAGAGGGAGTGTGTATGGCTGCTGTCCTCGACCTCACTCCACTGGACTCGAGTGGTATTGCTCCCGTCAACACCTCTTTGCTTAGGCAAGTTCTGCTTGCCTCCTCTTGATACACGTTTTGCAAGTGCTATTCCTTCCATCACCTTTTTCGTTTAGTCAAGTTCTGTTTGCTTCTCCTTGAGAGCCTACATGTTTTGCAAGTGCTATTCATCTCATCACCTTTTACGTTAGGCAAGTTCTGTTTGCCTGTTCTTGATAAACGATTTGAAAGTGATATTCCTCACAATACTTCATTAGTTTAAGCAAGTTCAATTTGCTTGCTCTTAACTTATTTTGATTAACTTCTTCAATCAGTTGACATAATATGGGATTCCTCCAGTCAACAAGTCTGTAGTTTGTCTATTCTTGACAGCATATAAGTTTTAATTTACCTTTTTGCTTTTCATGGACGCGCCAAATTAATTTACCCAGATGAGAGATATTATAGTGGTCACAACGCATCTTGAGTAACCTTTCAGATACTCAAATTTTTCCTAGTAGTAGTAGTAGAAGTAGTAGTAACAATCATCATCATCGTATTACAAGATGCTAACCCAACTCCAAGCGTCGCTTCAATGATTCGGTAAGTAGTGATCTGCGACTTAGCCTGTGCTGCTTATTAGTTGAACCGCGGTGGCTGAGTGGTCATCGCATTCGTCTCCTGATCTGCGGCGCCTCTAGAGAAGATTCGAATTCAACTGCAGCTGTTCTTTAGCAATGAGGGATGGAAGGATGTCCATTCATATGTTAGTGTATATTTGCGCACCATCAGTTCATACCGCTGATGTATATTTGGCGCAAAAGCATTGCCATTACGACACACACAGACACACACACACACACACACAGACACAGACACACACACACACACTAAAAAGAAAGGGAAAAGGAGAAGGACTTGACTTTGCAAACGAACATAGGATCAAATTCTCTGTCATAAAGAGTTAACTTCAGAAAGGCCAAAAGAAACAGTGCAGAACATCTGATTTCCCTCGTTCGTCCTGGAAAAACATGCCGGTATCATAGTTTCATCAGAATCCCGTTAGTTTTGTTATTATGGGAAGAACAAGGCCTGGAGAATACAGAAAACTGACGCTTGTTGTCCCAAAAAATGATAAATAAATAAATAAATAAATAGATCACACACTCTCCCCCCTCCCATCACCACTACATCCCCTTTATCTGGAGAAAGTTTCCGCATTGTTAATAAAAAAAAAAAAAATGTAAGCGTATTGTTTTCGCTACCGCGTCGGCCATTTTCACTGGCGGGAGAAGAGCGGCCTAACTAAACTGATGGAGTGACAGTGTTGGCGATCAGAGGGTCACTTCACAGCCTCCCTCCCCTCCCATCTCTTCATTATTATCCTGTTCTATTTCGACTCATTTTATGCAGAGATTAATGGAGTATCAGTAACTAACATAAAAAGGAAGAAACTATGGTAATGTTATCCCTATCCAGCTATGTTTACATGTCTGTATGTCTGTCTGTCTATCTATTTATCTCTCACTTTATCTGTCTGTCTCTATTCAACGCGTATTTAATGCCTAAGTGACTAAGCACTTACTAATGACCCTGTACAGTGCGGGAAGCCAGTAACGAGGTCCTTGATCTTTTTAACGGCCTCATTCCGCACACACACACACACACACACACACACACACACACACACACACACACATCAGTAGAGTTTCATAGTTAAAATCCCAAGAACAGGGCTTCTTTAAGGATCTATGGTCTGTTCACATTAACTAGGCTTAAAATTGCTATCTCTTTATCCTGAATGCTGAGCTGTGAAAAATGATAAATGTACTAGAACACGGTGACAGTCACGAAGAAGTGATATGGAAAGGATGCAAAGCCGGAGTACTGTCCTATTCTGGCAGTGGTTGGTAAATATACTGTATGAAAGCGAAAATCTCGGTCAAGTTAGAGTGAATGATCGATACGTAAAGTGTCAGACAATGCCTCACCTTCACAGCTATGGCTCAGTTGTCATTATCAAGGCTGCACTCAGAGGAAGGTATCAGTCAGAAATCCCTTATTGCTGGGTGTCTGGGAGTGTGGCTATGGGAGGGAGATGGGGGTGGGAGTGTCTGTGCACTGTGGGTGTGAAAATATGTGGCCGAGGGGGACGGGCAGCATAGCAGTGAGTGTGTGTGGATGGGGGAGTGTAACAGTGAGTGTGTGTGTGTTGGGGCGGGGGGTAGTGTTGAAGATGGGTGTGAGATGTAGGATTTTGTGAAAGATGGGTGTGGAGTGATGGGTGTCAAAAAGATGAGTGTTGGGTGTGGGAGTGTTTGAAGGTGAGGGAGGGGGTGTGGGTGTGTGAGAGTGCAACATCCCTCGTTGCCTGTTATGTGCCTGTCACTTAGAGAGAGAGAGAGAGAGAGAGATTTTTTTTTTTTTTTTTTTGGCTTTAACCTAGAAAATTAACTCAAGATGACTATGGTGTTTGTAGCACTGACGGCAAATAAGAGTCAGCTGATCGCTACTTTTGTCACATAAACTGGATTCTTACTCTTGTGTCATACGCTGAATTCTTACATTTGTGTCGTAAATTTTATTCTACATTTTGTCTTATAAGATGGATTCTCTTACTTTTGTGTCATAAACTGAATTCTTACATTTGTCAATAATTGTAGTCAAATTATGTTTTTTTGTTATAAACTGGATTCTTAATTTTGTGTCCTAAGCTGAATTTACATTTGTATCATAATCTGGAGTTTATGATTTGTCTTTTGAGTTGGATTCTTACTTTAGTCTCATAAACTGGAATCTACTGTAGCTTTTGTTGGGACTATTTACCACTGGGGGGGGAGGTCGGTGGGGTATTGGTTAGCTCGTACTTCTCTCAGCCAAAAGAACTCGAGTTTGATTCTTGAGCCGGCCAGACCTTTGGACGAAGTTTGCATCCCTCCTTGTCCCTATTCACCCAGCAGTGCATTTGGAAACTGGACGTAAACCAACCACTGCGAGGCTTATTCCAGGAGAAGATTGAGACTTAGCAAAGATTGATTGGTCACCTTATGATCCTCGTGTGGTCAGTAGGCATCAATTTAAGACATCGCGTTCGTAGATCCTGAGTACTGAAGGGAGAGTAGGAATTATCACTAAGCTTTGTGGATCGATGACTTCTCTCTCTCTCTCTCTCTCTCTCTCTCTCTCTCTTTCATTCGTGGTGCCTCTAGACTATTATTTTCAGCCTAGGATAGACCATCGTACTAAAGAGTATTAAGTAATATCTGAGTATTTATGAGGAAAGGTGTGCCGTAGTGAACTGGGTGGTACTGATGGTATGATGCCTGTGAGAATACCGTGATTGTGAAGGGAACTGGGATAACTAACTGTACTGGTAACGCTGTGAGAGCCCGGTATTCACAGTTACCCTCCCCAACACACACACACACACACACACACACACACACACACACATATCATCATCACACGAACCACACAGGACGACACTATACTGGCCTACCCTATCACTGGACATGTGGATCTTTCTCCCACTCCTTCTCTGTTTATTATAAATTGGTATATTATAATTTTACTAGTTTATTTTTTAATTGTTTCCAATACTCAGATTAACTCCTTCAATCCGATGACGTCTTTTTTCTGAGTACTGTCAAATGATTCCAGTCTGTTTCAAAGAAGCCTCCCTAAATCGTGGTGAAAGATGTACAGTATATGGGCGAATCTGAGAGTAAGAGGTGACGAGGAATGTAAGCAAAAGATGGATCAATACGGCAAAATGAAGACAGATTAACGTGTAAATAGGCGAGCTATGGATACTGAGAATGAAAAGAACAGCGAGATGATCGAAACGGATGGTTAACGCGTGTGTGGAGATGATAAAAAAGGAAAAAAAAAAACAGAAAATTAAAATGACAGGGCTACACCACCTTTTAAAGTGTAAGTTGGCGGAATGGTATGTTGTGTGTGGATCGTTTGGTCTGTGGGGTGGACCGTGAATTTCAAAGACCTGAATATTGAGTGAGAGCCTCTGTGACCCATTTCGCTGGCCACTGGATTGAAAGCTCTGTTTTTGTGTTTTTCCTGTTTTTGTTCTTGTTAACCTAGCGCCCCCCTTGCATGACCGGGAAAATGAGTCAGGGTGATGACGATGATGATAAGAGCAGCACACCGTTGTCCTAGTGCAGCCTGTACGTGTGTGTGTGTGTGTGTGTGTGTGTGTGTGTGTGTGAGGGCGGGGAGACGGAAGCAGGGGGGTAGGTGTTGTGGGGGGCGGTGTGTGTCGACCATTGTTTCGTTTGTCAGCGCTGTTATGGCCATTCGGGATTAACTGTGTCAGAGGTCCAGTGACAGCCACCTGAAAGAGGACAAAAAAACTAGCAGGGAAATCCGCCCCCCCCCCCACCCCCCCACAGAGAGAGCACGTGTGTGTGTGTGTGTGTGTGTGTGTAAAGACGAAGATCCATAGGCTATAGTATTGTGATGATAAAATACGTCTGACCTTTCTCTATCACTGCTAGCAACGCTCTATGAAGTGGGATGCAGGCTAATTACATCTAAGAATTACAGGTAAAAATTAAGAGGCCTGTTTGCATCTTCACGCACTCTTCTTCACCTTCCAAAATTTTTGTACTTCTCTCGCCTGTCTTGTGGTGGCCGGAGGAGGTATTGCTTATTTCTTTACCGTAATTGATTTAGACACTTTCTGTTTCAAAGGAAGGCTTAGACAAGGATAGGTTAGTTTTCAAGGGTTAGGTTAGATTAGGTTAGGTTTTCTTTCTAGGCTGTGGTTAGAGAATACCTGGCCTAGGATCCTGTGAGTGTCGAATCGTTAGAGCCTGAGAGTGACAATGCCTCACGTTAGTTTAGGTAATAGTGATGCTGGGAGTGCGTGAAGGCATTGGCGCACACACAGAGGGACACGCTTTCTCAACACAGGGTACATAAATACGCAGTAGCCTATTACACGCTCTATGGGGATAATTGCCAGGGTAAATACGTATAAATAAGCCAGTCCTTAGAGCAGAACAACCCTTACGTGGCTGCTAAGTAGGCGAGAAAGTACGGATGGAGCGGATGATGGTGAAGATGGAGTGTGTGTTGTGTGGATGAGTGTGAGTGGGTGAGTGGATGAAAAGTGGATGGATGTGAGATGGGGAAAGGGAGGGTGGAGTGAAACTGAGGGTGGAGTGGGTGAGTGGAAGCAGAATAGACGAATATGAGGATGTGAGGTGCAGAAGTTGAGGGTGAACCGGAGGAAAATGAGAGGAAAGTGAAGGTGGGGTGTTTATGTGGATGAAAGTGAGGGTGTAGGGGGTGAGTGGATGGGAAATGGATGAATATGAGGATGTGAAGTGGAGAAAGCGAGGGTGGATGTGAAGTGGCTAAAGATGAGGGTGAAGAGAGTGTGTGGATGTTGGGTATATGGAAGCAAGGGAGGAAAGTGAATGAAAGTGATGATGAATGTTGAGATTAGGAGGATGAAAGTGAAGGTGAAGTAGAAGAGTAGGTAAGTGTGAGATGGATGAAAGTGTGGCTGGACTGAAGGCGTGGATGAAAATGAAGGTGGAGTAGATGTGTGCATGTGAGATGGATGAATATGAGGGAAGGTGGCGATGGAAGGTTCTGCGCTTGCCGATAGATGAAACTGATGACCTGATGATGTGAATTTGAGATGGATGAAGGTGAGGATGGTGGATTTCTCGTACTGAATGGGTTAATGAAGGTTATATCCAACCCCTCTGGCTCCGAAAGTCTCTCCTAAGCTGAATGAAATCGTCTGGAACTAACGAGGATAAAAATACGAAGTACGTTATAGTACAGAAACGGTTAATGAGATACTCCTATTGACTTAGAAATTATCTCCATTAATCTGTGTGGGATGATATCTTTTTTCCCTTAATAGCTTTTTTTAACATATTTTTAAAAGATATATTCCAGGTAGATGATGAAATGCTGATAAAAGAGGGAAAAAAAGGAAAAAAAATACCTGATATAAAATGAATCGATAATTGCACGTAGATTTTTTCCACATATTTTCTGGGTTAGTGAACAAAGGCTCCTCTGTCTTCCATTATACTGTATTCGCAAAAACATCCTCACCAACTCTTTCCATGAGCAGTTCTCCACATTCAATAATTTAATTTTAGAAATTGATTTGTTTTGTCGTATTTTTCACGTTGTTACTTATTGCAATTTTGTTTTGAAGTGTTTGTGTGTGTGTGTGTGTGTGTGTGTGTGTGTGTGTGTGTGAGTTACATGTAGTTTATTCTTTGCTGCTTCCAGACAATGCTATTCAAGGTAGGAAAAGCCCCTCGTCCTGAAGGGGTTTAAGAAGTCTACAGTATATCTATCCTTGGAGATCCA
>JAGKTI010001028.1:0-13749 GCA_018397915.1 Birgus latro | reverse complement strand
CGATGGGAATTTGATACTATTGTTATTTTTTTGTCGGCATCCTGAAACTTGGATAATAGACAATGGATTTTCCCCTTCACTACTAGTTTTTTTTTCTCTTAATATAACCGCCTGGCAGAAGGAAAAATATGATGTTCTTATTATCGTGGCTAAGGCTCATCTGAATCGTGAACCGGGTGGACTGCAGGCTTAAGTTCCTCTTGCCCTCCAGTCCCTTATCCTTCTCTCGTGGGATAAGGAAGTGGTTGCCGGATGTTATTAAAGGCAGGTAGTTGATCCGCCTAGTAATATCAGTGCCGCTACATGAAGGCGTTCGTCTCCTGCACCGGATAAAGCAGGAATATGAACAACTCAAAGAAGAAGTAAAATATCCCTGAGAAGTGCATTAATTTGAGGGCATTTTTTTAAACAATATTTTTGTGGGGGTAGCGTTAAACAAGGAGTAAATTAATTCTAAGCAGAATAAAATCGTCAGGCGGCAGCAGGAGGAAAAATGAAAGACCAGGAGAAGAAGAAAAAGAACGAGCGAGTGTGTGTGTGTGTGTGTGTGTGTGTGTGTGTGTGAAGTCGTCCGTCGGAGGTGAAAAATAAAATAAAGTAAACCTGAAAGATGAACGACCCATGAAAGAGGTAAAAAGCTGAGGGACGTGCATTGCCTCCGAGGTAATGGCGTAGCGGATTAAATGACGCGCAGATCACACTTCCTTTGTTTTTTTTCCCCAACCTTCTTTATTTACTCCATTTTTTTTTTTTATGGGATGAGTCAGGAGTCACGCGGGTGTGCCTGAGAGTCAAGGGATTCAACCGCAAATTGCAGTTTTCTTGTTTTTTTATTTTCTTTTTTTACTTGCGCCATCTCTCTTCGTTGCGTCTGAGAAGAATTGGTAATGGTAAAAACACTGATTTGTTAAGCTGCATCTTTTTTGTGCTGGTATCCTGATTTGTTTGCACTGATATAATACGTGCGACTCTGTGACTTCATTAGACATATAGCTGATTTATTATTCTGGTTTAGGCCTTGTAACTGTTGTATTACTTTTGTGCTTGTATCTTCTGTACTTTTGTAGGTGGTAGATGGGGTGCCCACCATCATCTCACTCAATATACAGAACGAGTAGTGCCACCTTACATTTGGCTCAACACTGACTGACAAACCGAATGGATTCCTGTAATATCCTGTAATGCAAAAAGCCACCTGCTTCGCTGGGTGAGAAATATACCCAACAAATGGACGCCGGTTGGTCAAAGTGGTTACGGCTCTCCAACAAAATATTGCCTTCGTGGATTTAAGAGAAAATTGGAGAGTATTAATCACATAGCGCCGTTCAGAGAAAAGCGGCTGGTCACTTTCTCCTTAAGTATCTTGACTAGTACTTGTTCTTGCTCCCTGCGCTCCTGATGGGGTGTTAAAGTTTCGGATGAAAAGTAGATGGATGAAAATTTGTAGTGACTTTGTACTCATATAGCTTTTCCACTAATTTGAATATGTACAGTATCTGGCTATATTAGTTTTTTCACATTTAACTGTTTGGTGTGACTAATATTGCCCGTGTAACTGCTTGGCTGTATTACTGATGCACACGTATAATTATCTTTAGCACGAGAGGTCAAATCTACGTTTGGAGGAAGGAAAAAATTATAAAACATCATCAGACTTAATTAGCTGAAGTTGACGAGGTCCTTGTCTTGTGTGTGGCCGTGTCAATGGTGTGCTTGAAGGTGAAGAAGACGGTAACTGTACTCTGCAGTTAGTTAGTAAGGCAGGTGTCGTTAAGTGTAGTTAAGTGTTGCCTCCTCCACCACGCCAACACACCGAGAGGGAGGAGGTGAAGAGGAACAACTCGGGAAATTGGCGGAAGCTGTGTAATCTATGGACTGGGAAGCATTTTACCATCTTCCGGGTGCTATTTGCAGGTTTATTTTTGCTTATAGGTACCTAAATTAAAACGTCCCTAAATAGGTTGAATTGTTTGTTTTTGTTTAGTTACTTTTAATTATACTTCTACTTCTGGGTATACATTCTCCAGAAAGAGTATATTGTATGATGAAGTATCTGGCAGAAAAGTATGAGGCTGGATTCTCCGTGACGTTTGAGGGGAATGAGAAATGCTCGTATACACAGTGCTGGCAGGGGCTGTCGGCAAACCTTTGGTCGTGATACGTGACATAAGGAACACTTTCTGTCGGTGGTCACTTGTTTAGCTTTACACTGGTTATACGAATATCAACACTCATTTGTTCTTAACTTTGTTGAATAAAACAAACAAACAAGAAGCGTCCTTTATTAATTACCCAGGAAATACTCCAGCACTTTACTACTTCATAAAATTCCTCATATTCTATGCAACTAAAAAAATATTACCCAACCATGAAAAATTAGCTTTTTCCATTTTCATTGCTGTAACCCTCATAGCAACCGTGTTTGCAGCTAAATACGTATGCATATGCGGCCTTCGTAGCAGCCTTGTTTGTGACTAAAATATTTGCATGAACACAACGGAAGTAGCATTACATTTGATTTGTAACATTATTTTTCATGTTTTATTATACATTTTAGTCCTTCTTATTGGTGGGAACTTGGGATGGGATGATACATATTTTTCCAAGCCTAACTTTCAACACCTGCTCTTCGATGGGGGTTATAAAATGCCCAGTGGATTTTGCCATATAATCATTCACACACCATTCAAGACTTTCAAAATCCGAGGAGCCTTGATGTTCAGTCACAGGCTGTGGCAGGACAAGGTCTGATGATTCGGATTCCGTTGAAGTAGATTTTGTTCATCTTCCACAAGATAAACGGACATGTAGTAAAAACATCCAGCTAATTCCATCACACATCACACCAGCCCTGTACTCGATATGGACGGTGGGTATTGGGACATGAAACATTAACACGTTAAGGTGTGTGGCATGTAGGAGGATGGCTGGGCTTAAGAAAATGAATTGCTCTATGCTGGTGGTCGATCTAAGCCTGGTGGTGTGCGGTTTTTGCTGTCTCTCATCACCATTCTCTCCACTCCAGTTATGCTCTGATTTACAACCCCCAGCGCTGGGCGTGCACCGCTATTTTCATGCCATTTATCGTGGTTACCCTGGTCTTCTTTTATCTCTGTTGAAGTGTTATTCTGTTACCCCTATTGAAGTGTTAGTTTCTGTTACCTCGGCTGAAGTGTTATTCTTTTGCCTCGGCTTAAGTGTTAGTTTCCCGTTACTCCAGTCCATTGTCCCTATTCATAACTGGGAGCTCAAAAACGTAAACAAGCTCCTAGTTAATGTCGGTAATTTATGAAGCATATTTGGTTAATACATCTGAACAGACTTTTACCAAAGTTACAAAGTGCTGTCACCGATAGCGTAAGGATGTCTGACAATTTGTATTTTTATCATTGTATCTGTACCTGCATCTGTATCACGAGGTGTTAAGATCACTGCAGGACCGATTCTTCTTAGAGAGAGAGAGAGAGAGAGAGAGAGAGAGAGAGAGAGAGAGAGAGAGAGAGAGAGAGAGAGAGAGAGAGAGAGAGAGAGAGAGAGAGAGAGAGAGAGAGAGAGAGAGAGAGAGAGAGTTTCATTATCGTCCGCTAATAGAATGTTCACTCCGGCATCAGTACCGACAGTAGTACTAAAGAGAAAGTGAGGAAATGGAGCGAGTTAGAGAGCAGGGTGATAAAAAGAATTAAAATGGGAGTCCTCAGCGAATCTCTGTCTTTCTATCTCTTGTCTCTCACTCTCACTCTCTCCTGAAGGGCGTGTCTATCATGGGCCCAACCGTGGCGTGAAAATGCAGCATTCCGCCCCGCCGCACTCACACTAACGTCTACATCCCCTGGTTCCGTCTCGTGGATTCGGATTTACTAGCAAACTAAGGGAAGAATGATACCCATAAGTGGAAAAATTGCCTAAAGAGGGTCCAAGATAGGCAAAAAATGTAGCACCAATCCCTGCTACACTCCACTAACACCTACACCTAACACCTACACCCTCCAATTCGTTCTTAAGGATCCTGATTCAAGAACAGACTTGTGCTATTTCTTCATTCTTTATTATTCCATCAGAAACTAAACATTCCTGACATCTACGGCGAAAACCTTGGGCAAAGTGCAGCACAATAATTAATCTCTTCAATACGATGGGGTATTTGTATTTTTGTGATGAGCTTCATTCCGTCACAGATTTTTCTTTTATTCCGCTAAGAAGAGACCCATCAAACTTAACGAGCTAGAAACTCCCCTATTAACCCATTCGGCAATGATGTCTTTTTATAATTAGTTTTTATTACTCCAAACTATTTTAATAAGTTTTGGAAAGTCCTCTCGTAGTGGAGCCGTCAATAACCAAATCAAACAATTAGAAATTTTAGAAACTGTGTGAGGATGGATAGCTGATCAAAAATTGTAGGGAATAAATTATCATTGAAATTGGTGCGGCATCCCCCTAGGGCGCCAGCCACCAGTGGAGTACTTCAGGGTTCGGTGTTGAGGCCGATTTACACAGAGAATGACATATTAAACATCCAAAATCTCTTGTGCTGCTGGAATGGCTTAATCAGCGTTATATATCAACCCGGCATCATTTGCTACTTCCCAAACCCGTTTTTATGCTTTGTTGTGCCTACTTATTTATTTTTCCCTTTAATTTTTTTTTTTTAACTTCCTTTCACGCTGCCAAAATGTCTGCACTCCTCACAACAGCAGATTGAGTCCTCCACGCAATATGTAAGATGGAAGGGTTTAAAAAATGAAAAAAACACACTCGGTGTATGATGTTTTCTTGTTTTTATCCGTAGTCCAAAGCTTAGTCTCTCCCTTGGCATTTTTTTCTTTTGCTGTGTAGCGATACTCATGTACCTTTTCTTACTGTACTCTGTTTCATGTCTTACTTCCAGTCTTTCCCTTCCTTGTTCTCAGCTTCCTCCCCATACATGCAGGGGAGGTTGGAGTTGCGGATACTCCCCTGTTCAAATCTTAAACCCATAGCGATTATCTGCCTTAATGATCCTTGCACACCAGACGGGCAGAAATCTGTTGCAGCTAACTAACCGTTGAGTCAAGGAAACAGTCTTCCCAGTTCTGCCTCAAGAATATTTACACCTGGCGAAATACAGTGAAAATCCTATCTCTACTAGTGCGTGTGTGAAATGGTTAGATTTCCCCTCTATAAATTCGTCAAACTTTGTGAAAATACGCCTGTCTCCATCTCTACGTGTAGATTATTCCGCTACTAAAATCCCCCCAGACCCCCACACCCAATGATCATTTTTCTTCCCGCACCAGTTATTCTCTGCGTGACGTTTTCCCTCATGCACTAGATATGTCCGTCCTTTACTTTTCACTTTCCCCGTGCGAAAGTTTTGGCGCGCTCCATAAAAACCGCTATATACTTGCTTGATGTGCGTCGCTACCTGTACTGCCTTTCTGCGCTAGTTTTGTTATTTTTCAGCCTTGTTAAGCGTTCGTGGGGAATATTGTTTTCTTAGTATAATCTTGTCTTACCGGATTGATTAGTGTATTTTTTTCTTGTTAGTTTATTGTTTTTAATTTCCCTAGGGCTCGGGGCGGCTGTCTGAGGAGGAGCTAAGATTGGTGTTTGGCGGGCGGGAGAAAGGTAAGATGTTCTGCGTCTTGGGAGGGTTAAGGTAAGACTTTTAATAACAGATAATTACCTCATGTGCACAGATGGACAAAACAAGAAAGATTTTTAACATCATCATCATCCAACGCTTCCTCCTCCTCCTCCTTTGCTTCCTCCTCCTCCTCCGGTTCCTCTTCCTCCTCCTCCTCCACCTCATCTTCATCATCATCATCATCATTATCCACCCCTCTTTTCACACATATAAATGAGGTGCAGAAGGGTATAGGAAAAAATTAAGAACATGGAAGGAGAACTTGCCTATAAGTCTTGTACTATTTCTGATTTAGTTCCCTCCAATGACATTTTTCTCACTTTATTCTTCATACTTTCTCAGGCTTTTATTGAGCTCAGGAGAGACTTATCGAAATGGAGGACGAGAGAGAGAGAGAGAGAGAGAGAGAGAGAGAGAGAGAGAGAGAGAACAAAGACCGGATGCTGAACCACTGAAGATATAGAGCTCACTGTCTCCCAAGAAGCCTCGCCTGGACACTTCCTTGGGCCACATCTTATACTTATCTCAAATTAAATATATCTTTAAGAATTATGGCTCTGTTTTTTATTCTTTATTTTTTTCTCAGATGAATGTAGTCTCGTCATGTATCTTTTTTTGTACTTGATTTTTTATACTTCCTTATGCGTCATTTTTTTGAAGTAATTATGTCTTTGTTTTTGTTTTTGTTTTTTGTCTCTGGAATGCCTTGAAGTTATGTATCCTTTTTATTATTTTTATTATTATTATTTATTATTATTTTGGTGTAAGATTATACGGCTATAATTCAGAATGCTTTTAGTGTACTCATACCTTATATTTTTTTTTCAATTTCCTTTTTCAATCTATCCCCCTGTCTGTCTGTCTGTCTGTCTACTGTATATTTATCTGTCTGTCTGACTATATATCTGTCTATTTATCTGTCTACACATCTGTCTATCAATCCATCAGTCTATCTATCTATCTATCTGTCTAATTTTCTTCAATACACTGTGAACACCCCATACGACTTGCTTACCAATGATGACCCACGTATTCCCCGCTTCCTCCCCCCCTCCCTCCTTCCCAGTGCCGGAGTACAGTGTGTTTGAGCCCCGGCTGCTGTGGGCGGGTGCGAGTGCGGGTGCGGGTGCGGGTGCGGGTGCGGGCGAGGGGAGACACCGCCAAGCCCGCAGCGCCAACACCAACGCCTCCGAGCCACCCATACTCCAGTTCAATGCCCTTGGGAAGTCCTTCAGTTTTAGGTTTGTATCTATCTTTCTGTTTATTTATCCATCTATCTAGCTGAATTTTCTGTGTGTGTGTGTTTTTTTTTCTTGTCTCCCCCTGTGTGTGTGTGTGTGCTCGTTTGTTTCTGTCATCAGTCTGTCTATGTCTGTCTGTCTGTTTGCCTGTTTGTCTTTCTGTGTGTCTGCCCCTGTCTCTACTACTACCACCACCACCACCACCACCACTACCTCCTCCTCCTTCACTCCCACAGGCTACAGCGAAACGAGGAGCTGGTGTCGCCGGATTTCGTGTTCGTGGGTCGTGATGGAGGGAAGGTGAGCGTGGAGGAGGTGGGGCCGGAGCGACTGCAGTGTGTTTACCAGGGGAAGACGGAAGGCGACGAGAGGACTGTCATCGCTGTGGAGTTGTGTGGCGAAGTCGTGAGTCTGTTTATATATTTATTTATTTTGTTAATTAGTTAGTTATGTGGGATTTACTTCTTGGCTTGAGAATGTAGGGTTTAGTTTTTCGCTGTGGTTCTTATTATTATTAGTTATTATTATTATTATTTGTTTATTTCATATATCGTACGAATATTCATTTTAGGAAAGCCCCCTGGAAAGTGAAGGGGATTAAGGCTTCTGACAATGAGTAGATAGACAGATAGACAGGCAGATAGATAAATAAGTAGGTAGGTAGAGGGAAATTTACCTACACCCTCTCTCCCGGTGTCGTGGTGTAGCGTGGTGTAATGGCCAGCCCGACGGAGGAGTATGTGATTGAGCCTCTTCCCCCAGCAGTAGCCAGTAGTAGACGCCGACGAAGCTCCTCCACCGCCCACCCACACGCCCCCTACGCGCCCGCACCCACGCACCTCATATATGCAAGGAGGAACATAGCAGGACGCACTGTTGAAGAAAGTGAGTACCATCATCATCATCGTCATTATTAATATTCTCTTCCTCCTCATCATCATCGTAGTTGTCATCATTATCACACTTATCCTCATCCTCCTTATTATCATCATCGTCATCATTATCATCATCGTCATCATTATCATCATCATCATCATCTTTTCCACCCAAGACATGTGGGGTTGAATAAGTAAGCAAGGAAAAAGAAAATCTAAAAGTTGCAGCACCGTTTTACATCGTCAAGGTGCTGCAGAGGGAGGCCTTCGCGTGATGGCACCGATATAAAAGGGTGGTTCCTCTGCCTGGTTGTTTAAAAGTCGCTAAGCTGCTTCTACGTATCCCGAAAGGAGGATGGTAGGCTGCAGGAGTACAGTTTCAGCCTTCAGTCCACTGGGTTCACATTTCAGATGGGACTGGAGCCAAAGCAAAATCACCACGACAAATGAAGTGGGTTAGGCATTAACAAATCATCCAAGCCCTAGAAATTTTCGTTCACCTCACAAGTAAAGGCCATCTGCATGTGTCATATCCCGTGTGTATTATAACATGTTCGAAAAATGTTCATGGAATATATGCAGAGCTGGATGACCGTGAGAGTTTATTTCTTGAAACACCATAATTTTTTTTTCTTACTTAACTCAGCATCAGATGTTAGATGGAAGAATGTGAACCTGAAACACGTTAAATATTCGATCTGTGATATTTTTCAATAAGCAGAATCCAGAAGGAAAAGATCCTTCTCTTCGGTGCATGAGGAACGAGAGAGGGAGCGAGGAAGGGAGCGAGGTGAGGTGGATGAGGAGCGATGGAGTGAACGAGGATGGGTGCAAAGGCGTGAGCTTGGATGGGAGCGAGGAAGGGAGGGAGGTTGGGAGCGAAGAAGAGAGCGAGGTGATCCTGGCGGGGAACGAGGGAGGGAGAGAGGTGAACTTGGAGGACGAGAAGACATTGGTTCATGGCAACAGCGACGCTCCTACTACGACAGTTTCGAGCACGTAGTCGACTCCCGCCTGAGGTCTGATTGGGGAGACCAGTGGGACCAGAGCGACCGAATCCACGGCAGGTGAGTGAGTGAGGATCATTTCTGTCACCATCTATACTCTGTTCACTTTAACTCGACAGAAAATTGCAATCTCTCCATCTTGAATGCTGAGATGTTGCAACCGATTAAAGGAAGAGTATTGTTCTAGTCACGAAGAAGAGCTGTGGATAGGATGTAGAGCCGTAGTATTGTCTTATTCTGTCATGGAGCTGCAAAAGAAGACCAAACTCTCCTCCAAGTTAAAGTGAATGAACTACAAGCTTTAACATCATTTTCAGTCAGATAACCATTTTAGTTTATTATTGCTATCTTCAGACGATTTTTCCCCAATTTAGTAAGGATGTAAGTGCGTTAATTAAGGTCCTAATGTAACCAGTCCACTTTGAAAACTGTATCTGAAATGGAGTAAAAATTGTCAGGAAATTGCAGGAATAAAGTGGAAAATACGTCATCAGATTGAAAGGGTTAACATTTCCCTTCCTCTCACACCCACACCGATTCCCTCCCACACCCACACCGATTCCCTCCCACACCCACGTCGATTCCCTCCCACCATCCACTGACATATGTAACCCATTCCCCCTCCCACAGTGTTCCTTCCAACATTACCACCATCCATACCAACACACTTCTTATCCACATCCAAGTTCCCTACCACATCCATAACCAAACTCCCTATCACATCCACACTCTGTTCCATCCATATCCAAACTGTTTCTCCCATCCACACTACCATTTCTCTCCCATCTACATTTACCCTCCTTCTCCCATCCACATCATCTCCCTCTCCCTCAACATCCACACTGCTTCTCTCTCACACCCGTGCCATCAGCGAGGGACGCCTGGATATAGCGGTGGGGAGTGGAGGGCAAGAAAATTTATTGTGTAATATTATACCTGCTATTGTGTGCTGCATTTTTATTTCCTTTTATTATTTTGTTGCCAGTACTTCCTTTGTTTAGAAATCAGTTCACGCCATGTGATGCAACACACATTTTCCCCGGCATCTGTTGCACTATAAAGATTAAGAGAACTTTTGAGTTACTTAAATCTGATGGTAACTAACAATTAACAAATATGATTACTTACAGTTTTTTCCATTCAGGCGATAGCTATCCTATTATATAACCCATCTTCATTAGATGTAAAATACATGCATTTTTTAACCGATAAATCAGATTATTAAGAACAGTTTGATAAATTTTAATCACGACCTTCATGACTACAGAGAAGATGACGAAGGTAAGAGCAGTGATGTGCGGCGAGAACCCGATGAGCCCAAGGACCTGTACATTGAGACCTCGGTGTTCGTGGACCAGGACCTGTACCGCCACATGATGGGCAACTTTCCGGAGGACACGCAGGACAAGGTGCTGGGAGTAGTGCTTGCCATGGTTAATGCGGTAAGTGTTCTACCCTGCCCTGCCCTACCCTGCTCTTATATTCAATGCCATACCATATCCAATCCTACCCTACCCCACCATACCCTGCCATATCGTACCCTTCATGCCGTACCCTATCCAACCCTATCCCACCTTAATCTGCTTGTTAATACACCAAGACAACGAGTATATTGCTCATAGTTACGACAGAGAACTAATAGCAAATTTGTGATCTATTAAGCCAAGTAGAATACAACTTTATAATTGCGACAGGAAAATCATCATAGGTGTGCGGCCAGGAATTGATGTGTTTGCAGGCAGGGAACGGATCGCAAGTTGCAGACATGAAAATGATGTCAAGTTTATTTGTGAATTCGGGTCCAGCTACAATAACACAATCCAGGGTCCTTCAGTTTATATAATGGAAATCTAGAGGAAAAAAATAATAAGGGAGCTCAGCACAGAAATTTGCAAACCAACTAATTGAGATGAAGTTCAATATGTTAAACCTCAACCTTGTATTTGGTCTGATAAAAAAAAAAGGAAAAAAGAGAAGTGATCGTAAATCCGTCTATAAATCCAGGTGCAGCTGCTGTACAACGACCCGTCCCTGGGCCACAAAGTGAAGTTCGTGCTGAAGCGACTGGAGATCCTGTACCGCGACCCGCCCGACCTCCTGCGATCCCACGACATCGACCACTTCCTCACCAACTTCTGCACCTGGCAACGAGGACAGAACCCCGACAGGGACACCGATCCGCTGCACTGGGACCACGCCCTCATCCTCACAGGCCTCGATGTTTTCACCATCACGTCCAAGGGCAGAGTCAATTCCCAAGTCGTTGGTATGTGGTCCACTTAAGATTTTCTATTGTCCGTTTGAGGCTAATTCTTTATACAGTGTGATATGAGTGTGTATTCGAGTTGTTTTATCTATTACGCATAAAGGCAGAGACAATTCCCCATGTTGCTAGTATGTGTGTGATCTTTTCGTGTGTTTTCTTTTAGTCCCTTGGATTTCTTGTTTAGTAATGATATGAGTATAGGTTCAGTCAGATTTACAAAAGTTTGTGGATTATATGTAAAACACGAATATTTATTACTATGCCCCTTTCCTACCATGATTCTGATTTACCTAACTTTCCATGGCGTTTCTTCATTTTGTATTTGATCCTAACCCTGATCCGCTCTGCCCTTGAACTATCATACCCTTTCTCTACCTTGCCCCTTCTTTGTCGTGCCCCTGACCTTCACTTTCATCTAATATGCCCCTTCTTCTCCGTACCTCCTCCCCACAAAACCTCTATCCTGTCCTGTCGGTTCCCTGCCATACCCCTTCCCTACTATTTCCCAGACCACAACCACTATCTACATTACCCATTACTTACCCTTGTCCCTTATCTATCCTGCCCATTCCCCACCATACCCCTTCACCAAATCAAACCCTGAACCCTCTCCCCTGTCTTGCCCCTCCCTCTCCCCTGTGCCTGACTCCCCTGTCCTCCTCGCCCCGTTCTCCTTCCAGGCCTGGCCCCAGTGGCTGGGATGTGTACCCGTGCCAGCTCCTGCACCGTCAACGAGGGTCGACACTTTGAGTCCGTCTATGTCATGGCGCACGAGATTGGCCACAAGTAAGTGTGTGTGTGTGTGTGTGTGTGTGTGTGTGTGTGTGTTAGTGACCAGTTTGTATTGTATCTATTTCCATCTCTATAAACTTGCGTTCCTTATTTTTTTTTCATTTTGCTTTTATCAGTTTCTCTTTTCCATCGTGCACACCCACAGTAGAACCAGATTATCCGAAAGTCCTTTTTTAGAGTGTCTGGTTGTGTAATGAAAGTATATGTTTAAGTTAGCAATTATTATGTGTTACTATCCTAATTAACTCAATGACCCACTTTCACTTAAACCTTGGCGTTTGGTGCACAACACAAAGGATTATTCTACTTCTTTCTTTCTTTATTTTATTTTGATTATTTATAACCTAGCCCCGAGCACTCCCATTCCTCATGAGTTGGGGGAATAGGAGAGAGGGAGAAAGGAGATGAGGAAATGACTGCCGAGACAAAGGTTCACTGACTGGATGCAAGGGGGGGGGGGTGGGGGTAGGAGGGAGAGAAAAAAAAAAAAAAAAAGAAAAAGAGAGGTGGGGGGCGTTCAGGTGGGGGACGCAAAAGACAGGTAAAAGAGGGAACAATGGCAGAGGAAGCGTAAGAGAGACAAAGGGAACACTGTTTTGTATCTAATCAGGGGGTGGGTGGGAAACGCAGACGAGAGTAAAGGGAAAGGAAAAAACTCAGGAAGAAGTGAGAGAGACATGATTAAGACTGACTGAATACTCCCTGTCTCTCTCTCTCTCTATCTGTCTCGGTCTGTCTATCTGTCTACCTATCTATCTGTCAATCAATCAGTATACTGTCTGTAACTCTCTCTTCCCCTCTCTCTCTGTATCTTTCTGTATCTGTTTATATATTTTTCTATTAATCTTCCTCCTTTCCCCTTCCTCCCTCCTCTCTCTCCCCCCCCTCTCTCTCTAACTTTCACACACTCTCTCTCAGCCTGGGCATGCGTCACGATGGGCTTCAGGCTGGCAACAACTGTGATTCTGGTCGCTACATTATGTCCCCCACGCTGGGCTCCGGCAAGATCACCTGGTCACCTTGCTCTCGACGATACCTGCAGGGCTTTCTCAGGTAACGCCCCTTTAATTATCACTACAGTCGATTTATTTTCATCTGACGGAACTGGGCCACTCTCCCAGCTTAATATCCTATGTCGTGATTACGTGATTCGATGAGTTTTAGTTATGAGGTAGGAATGTGCCTCCTTGGTTACTAGTCAAATTAGCTCTCCAGTCTGACTACACTTGGCCATCAACTGAGCTGAAAAGGTTAGGGATTTTTGCCAGGTGAGAGTAAGTACGGATTCTTGTCAGGTCACGCCCTTAATTGCATCATCAGGATCTCTTTCAGTCTATTTCAGTTGCTACCAGTTGGACTTCTTCAGGTAATGCTATAAAAATTCCTTGGTCACTTTTAATTTGTGCATGATCTCCTCACGTCACACCCTTAAATGATATCACTACATTCATGTCCAATATAATTTTCAGTCTTTACTATATTCACTATGCTCCCGTCGCTACCTGCATGCCTTCCCCAGGTAACGCTCCGAAAAATATCACTAGGGTTCATTCCAGAATAAATTAACCGCAGGACTTCCGATGGTAATATCCTCTAATAACAACTTTCACTTCCATTTTAGCTTACGGTTGTTGTCCTCCCCTTTAACAACATCACTAGACTCATACCCAATACACTTTTCTGTTCTTGTTGCAATAATCGCGTTATGATATAATAATTTAATCTATTTTCTTCCCCTATCTTCACTTCTATCTCCCTCTCCCCGTCTCAGGATTTTTGGTTGGTTGATTGATTGACTGGCTGATTCCTCTGGTCACACTCAGTACAAACTTCACTAGAATAACTTTCCATTTTCGCTGGACTTACTTCACCAGAAGTGGCTGTAATGTAGTTTTCAGCTGCTGAATTATCATAAAAATGTGCGGAAGTAGCTTGCTTCTGC
>JAGKTI010001027.1:72007-101078 GCA_018397915.1 Birgus latro | reverse complement strand
ATCTAGGCGCAATCTTTGACTCTAGTGTCCACAGGCTTCCCTACCCCACATCTTTAAACCCGTCCTCGCAAAGTTAAGCAGCTTTAATCTACAAATTAGTATTTATTTCAGCCAGTTTCAGGGGTCTAAAACTACCAGAAAAAAAAATCGTTTCGTTGTGATACGATGTGAAAACATATTAAATTCCTGTCCCCAGCCTGATGCTAGAGAGGGACACCTTCACGCGTTGGCACTGATAGAACCAGATGGCTAGTTATATGAACATCCCTTAAGTCTTTCCTTATCCATGCAAAGTAGGAGGATGGATTGCTGAACAGAGGCAGTTTCAGCATGTAGCCCGACGGATTCTGGCTCAGATGTAATGGGGGCAACAATAACAATAACACCAGAACAACACAAGTAGCAGCAGCCGCAATCCGTAGCCGTATAGAGTAGGTGCAACACGCAGCCTTGACAGCAGAGAGGCGTGTTTGGATTTATGCACGCCATATGTTCTCCTCACCCCATCGGCTTGGCAAATAAACGCTTGTATCTGCTGACTGGATACGTTGTGTGCGTTGCAGTTGTGTACACCTGTTCCCTGAATTTATTGTGTAAAAATCTTTCTGCGTACGATTGTTGCACACGTGTTCGTTGACGAGACTCTGTCATGTGTTCATGTGCTCCTTCTCTGAGTCTAAGTATATGATCACATCTGTTCACTACATGAGCTTAATTACCTATGGAGATCATTGACTGAATGCCTACAAAGTCCTTTACACCTTTTATTTCCACTCGTCACCCGGTCGAAAACATCTTACTTCATGTATTCCTCAACGTTATCCTTATGTATTTCTTCTCATTTTTACTCTCGCATTTATATTACAGCTAATATACTCCCTTTACATACCTTTAGTCTCAATGCGTAGCCAGCTCAATACGTTCCAAATCAGAAGCATTCACGTTTTCCTCCTGGTATGTGGTGTTCTGGATCTGGGCTAGAAAACGGCTGTGGCTGACGTATGAGTGAGTGGTGATATTAAAAACTTTCTTGTTTTGGATAGGTCTGCACCCTGCCAGCTTGTATGGAAGGCATGATTCAGACCGACAAAAAGAAACACGTTCAATACAACACTTCGGCTTTCATCATGCACTGCTGTCACTGCAGACATTTCCCTATTTCAAAAATGGTCAAAGTGGATAAATGGATTCTTTTGATTGCTGCTCTCTCTGTGGAGAAAGTGTCCTACTAAAAAGGACTACAGCGAGTAAACTTCCTGATATCGGTAATAACAGAGCCGAAGCCTACACGAATCAATGGAATTTAACAAAAAAAGTGGATGCGTCGCTTTCCTGTCCATTCAGAGAAAACATGGAAACTGCATACCTAATCCTGCGATATGAATGGCGAATTCGTTGAAATCCAAGTACTTACCTTCCCATATTTCTGATCCTTTTATTTTTGAGAGAAGGGCTGACCCCATCAAGAATCAATGGAAGGGTCACGTTCCCCAAATACCCCATTACGGATGAGTGTCCCCTTTACGCCATGGACTGAGAGGCGGGAAAGCAGTCACCAATATCCTCACCTCAACTTGCATTTGCCACATTCATCTGACAAAAGGGGGTTAGTGGTGTAATCTTAGGTACTGTACGCTCTGCCTGCCACCGAGAAGTCCCGTGTTCCATTTTTTGGCCTGCTATGAAATATTCCAGCGAGGTCTCCTTTGCTGCAGCCTGTTCATACTTCAGACTGAAATAGGAGTCTGGACCGTAAACTCGACAGTTGCTTCTCGTAATATCAGGATGATGGGACTACACAAATGCCGAATATCAACCATAGTGACTTTAGTGTAATAAGCCTTTTTATTTGTCTTTCATTAAGTTTTCGTAAATGAACAGCATATACCAACTAATAGGTACAGTTTCTCAGTGAATCATAATTAACTTCCATTTGACTGTGTAATAAATGACTGGTGCTGGAGAGGGATGCCTTCACACAGTGGCACCAGCATAGCCTGGAAGTTCCACTGCCCAGCCATCCAAATAATTCCTAAACCTCCTCCATATCCCCCGAAAAGTAAAAGGTGCAATGCTTGAGAAGGGTAGCTTCAGCCTGCAGTCCTCCGGGTTCACCTTTCGATGAGGCTGGCATCACGACAACAATAAACAATTATTTCCCGAAATCAGTTTTACTGTTAGACAATGAAAATTTGCTGGTTATAATAGAGCTTTTCATAAATAAGAATAACATATAAAGTTCCCAATCTAATGCATCTTCTCGTCTGATTTGATGCAGTTATGCTAGTTAGTCTATTCTGGTGTTAAAGAGTATTTTCCCATATCTATCTATCTATCTATCTATCTTTACATACATACACACATACATATATACATACAAATAGATAAATAGACACAGATATAGTTAATATACTGACCACAGCTACATTTTAAATATTACGTGCTTTCAGTAAAGTAATTACAAGCAATAGTACACTGAATTGCATACAAAGGTAACTAGAGTCACTGAAATATTACAGTAACTAGTCACTGAAATATTACAGTTGATTACACATGTCAAATACAAACTTATCATATTGCAAAAGAGCAGAACATTTCCAAAGCCTCGTGAAGCATCTTACACGTTCTGTCATTTGGAAGACCATCAGTGAATACAGCGTAAAGTGAATACAATCGCTGTAAGTGGCTAGAATAAGTAGCAAAAGACGTCACCCAGGGCCATATTCTCTCAAAATTTCCAACTTTCCTCCCCAATAAAACCAATATATACCAATTATCTTGTTTCCTCCCACTTATTAGGCAGCGTACGCAGTCTCACAAGGCTCTCCCCCTGATTTATTTTTCCACGATATCCCATCTCTGAATTTTTTTTTTCTCCACAATATTTCTGTCTATTTCCTGCCCCAAATTGCCCTGCCTAGCCTGGCCAGCATCCGTGCTGGGTAGTACGGTCTTTGCCTCGCCCCGTATCGGAAACCCATTACCCGATTTATGAGGGGAAAACACGTTCATACCCGATTTGGTTCCTGCTCTTTATCGGGAGGTGGTGGGGGAGTTGAGGGGGATAAAATTCGAGCTTGAAACTGAGGAGACAGAGGATGAAAGAATGAACGCAGATATAAACTAGGGTATAACGAGAGCTTTCTTTAGATTGATGCTATGAACGTGTGAGACAGGGAAGTGAAAGGGCAGATAACGTCGCTGATAAGTTAAAACGTTTGTTGAAACATTACGATAGCTTCAGGAGCAGGATGTCCGGAAACATGAGTCGGGAACAAAGCATTACTGCTGGCTGGGTTCACCAATTCTTGATTCTCCCCCAGAAATAGTCATTGGTGAAACCGATGGGGAATAATGTATCACCCTTCATTCGTTATGAGGACACTGGCGGATGTCACAATATATGGTTTGCATATTGAAACTAAGCAAGGGTTTGATCTGCACGTTTTTGGGAGTGTTATACAGACAAACTAGGTGTGCATGTGGTAGCAGCACTTGATGTTGCAACAGTGGTCAACCCGAAGGATGCACATTGACTACCTTAGTTTGGCAGAGCTATTTTCCCCGTTGCAGCTTTGTTCACAAAACTCGGTGGAAGAATACGACAGTGCTATACAGCTCTGTTTCATTTCTTCATGAATTCTTCGTGACTAACAGCATGTCAAAACTTTAACCTCTGGCTATAGTCCAGCATCGAAGGTGAGAGAGATGGTATTTCTAGAATAAGTTAAAGTGAGCCAAATATTGCATGAATCTGAGAAGAACGTTATTTTGGTTTTTGAAGAGTGAGAGGGCAGCGGGTACTATAGAAATGACAAGATACAGTGGAAAGAGGCTACTGTGATCTGTTTATGAGAAATAGAAGGAAACGAACCATGACTAATTGACTGTACAAATGACTGATTGCATGTTTTGCCATGATAACTGGTAGATATTTGCAAGGAAGGGTCAATGCCTTTCATCCAGCATGAACCAGAATTCTTCCTTCTCGACACACGATTTTGCCTGGGTTGATGATGTGGCTGTATCGTGCGATTAGAAGGAAAATTATTATAAAGCCAAAAACTTAGCTTGAGACGTGATGCTGTGTGAGACAGGAGAGAACTTGGTATGCAGGAGGAGGACACGTCAGATTGAAGACAGTGGAGGAGATGTACAAGCGCAATTTACCCCGACAGAGAATAACCTAAGATTTTTGAACTGTCATCCGATTAGTTACCCCGCCATACGTTTGCCAATATCCGTGAATTGACTAAACCATCTGTCTCTTGGGACATAAGAAAGTCTTATATTCACTTCCACACTCGTTAACTCTCAGCAATACACTTTATCACTCGCATTCTCTCGCTTTTACACTCTGATTCTCTCGCCCACACCGGTTCACTAACTGTTACACTGCCCCACATCTCGCTTGCACACTCACTTTCACATTCCAACGCTCTCTTGCACTAATTCGCTGTCACTCGCAGTCCACTCTCAGACTCTCACTCACTTTTTACTCACACTTTAGTCTTTCAGGTTCTAGCTTATTACTTCACACTAATTTTCACACTCTTTGACACATCCACACTCAATTCTCTGTCAAATGAATCCTCGCTCATTCAGAGATTCATCCAGACTCACTGTTATTTTTGAGCAAACCAATTCTCTCAGGCCGAGCAGACCCATCAACCATAGGCAAGCAATCGCCACTGTAGGGCCGTCCCATGTAATGAACGCTTTCGGAAGATGCTTGGTTCCGAGATGGACGTCGCATTTGCTTCTCTACCCAGTTAATAGGGGCACCATAGTAAGTGCAATATCGCCCCTGGGTGGAAACAAGAGTAAAAAAATAGAGGAAGGATGGGAGAACGAGGAAGAAAGGAAGATAGACACAGAAAGAGAATTATACAAATGAAGGAAGAAGCAGGCAATACTACTGTACAATATACGAGAGGATGATGGCCACCCCAATTTACCACATCCAGATTAACTTTAATTTTAGGGAACACATTTCGTGGTAACCGTAACACCAAATAAAGTCACGAAGCCTAGAGTGGTGAGGCGCTCCATCAGGCTGGGGGGGGGGGGGTAGGTAAGAGCGTGCGTCTATGGGATGGTAGGAATTTATCGCTTCCTTATGGGGTGAGCGAGACTGGTCATCCTTACCTTAATGTAGGGAAGAAGAAGCTTAACCTCTGGGCCCTACAGTCATGATCAGGCTAAGATATAGAGACAGACAGACAGATAGACAGACAGACAGATAGATAGATAGAAAGATATAGATATACGTATAGGTATAGATATAGATATATAGATATACGGGTTACATATAATAATAATAAATATAAAGTCAATCTGTGTATGTGTGTGTTAGTCTGTGCGTTTGTTCGTTTCTTTAACGAGAACTGTCATAGATATCGACCTTATTCATTTTACATTAAGGTCGAGGGAAGTCCAGGAAGCGTCAGAAAAACACCAAAACAAAATTTTGGAGATCGCGCACGACGGAACGGCGGGAAATTATCGGTACTGGCGACATGCAAAAAATATGATTTTAAAAAATCGATTTTTTGGTCAGAATTGGTGATCGTGGGCTCAATAACGGTATGGAAACAAAGATAGTGGTGTCTGCAAACATTTTGTGATGGAAAGGCTATTAGTTAGCCTCACATATTTTTGCGGGCAAGCACTACCACACATGTAAGGAGCGTGGGTAGGGGCTCTATAAAGGGATGGCATCGAAGCGTCCATAATTCTTAAATAATAATCCTTCATAACTCTCACACCCGGATGTATTTACTTTTTGTATTCATCTTGCCTTAATCTTCATGACTTTCTACGTATGCCTAAACCATCTCCCAAAGTACCTAAAAAAATAATAAGACTCTAAAGAATAATTTTATTCAGCATTCAATCTCCCGAAATCTTGGCTCCTCCTGATAGTTTAACCTGTCAACATATAGCTTCATATTTACCTATCGAACATATTCAGTCCAAAGAATGTCTAGTTAAAACGGGGGGCCAAACCCTCGTCATACACCCTTTCGTACAAAACTTCTTCCAGCTAGTTCGACCCCTTGTCAGTTCTAGGTCGCCTACTTCCATACTTCTTCTCACACTCTCATTTACCATATCTGTCCTCCTTCCTCTTGGCCTACCACGCCTCGTTCCACCTTCAAACTCACTCACATATACCGTTTTCACCACACTATTTATATCCATTCTCTGTTGTCCACGGACCTCCTTACTCCACGTCTTTCAAGAATCACGTTATTCCTTCTCCTACCCACACTGTGCAGTTCACAAACGTTTCTGAAGATTCCACTCTCCACTGCTGTAACTCTTCACTTTTCGTTTGCGTGCCACAACAGAGTCTCACGCCCATACCCTAGTGTAGGTACTAAAATTCTTTCATGTAATCCTTTTGCAGCTGCTACACTCAGGCCTCTGTTGCGTATCAAGGTCTTTATAGCACCAACTCTATTTTCCACTTCCATCGCACATATTCCTCTCTTTTCTATTACTGCATTCAGGTACTTAATCTCTCTCATCAGTACAGATCGCTCTTCATTAAGCAGTGGATCATACTGGGAGTCACTTTCTCAATAAGCATCACTTTATTCTTATCTACATTAACTTTCAAGGTACGATGTTCACAGATGTAAACAAAACGACGCGCCGGCTTGCAAAATTCCTATTCACTATCAGCCAGCAACACACAGCATCTTCCTACAGGGTGCATGTACTGAACTGTATCTGCAGGACGGACCCCCATAATTACTTGTTTACCTCTGATCGACGGGTCTGCTCGATCAGAGAGACTGGGGTTAAACAGAAACAAGAAAACCATACATACGCAAAAGCTTCAGTATGCATTTTGTATTTACAGTTTTTATGCTTTCTTCAAGATCCATAAAAGGCATTAATACCTTGCAGTTGTTTTCACAGATTTTCTCCACTATCAATCTCGCTGCAAATATTTGATCCATACATCCTCTACCACTTCGAAAGCCTCCCTGTCCGTCACACACTAAGCCTTCTCATATATTCCTTACCTCCTTTATAATAATTCTTCTATATATCTTTCCTGGTACAATCAAATCACATACCAAGATAATATTTGCATTCGCTTCGAGCACCCTTGTTTTTGTACAGGGACAAAATTACAATCTTCTTCCACTCTGCGGGTGCTGTTCCATTAATCCAAAGTCTCTTACATTGAAACCCTTCATTCCAATCTCTCCACTACTCTTGATCACCTCTGTATATATCTCACCAACACCTGATGCCTGGTAGTGGGTGGGGGCGCCAATCATTCTCATTTGATACAGTATTGCCTATTTCTTCCTTCATCGTTGTCAGTGCTGTGTCTGCTTTCCCCTCTTCCTGTTTTCCCCATCCTTCCTGTTACATTTTTCACTATTCTTCCCACTTCAGGCAATTCCACTGAATGTTTGCTAACCAGGAAACATTTACATAATAAGGTGGTAACAATTCAAGCACATAAATGGGTGATCTGGAGTCTATTATGCTGATCCTGTTAACAAGGCGGGCAGGCGCAAATGTCGTGTCCATACAAGAACCAAGCCCCCACACTCTTCCCCACGCCTCTCTTTGGTGTGGTGCTGTGTGCCGCAAGGGAAAACTTCGGTTCACTGCCTGGGGTTGGTGGGTCTGCTTAGCCAATCTTACCGGGGTAGCAAAAAATAAAACACCTGATGCCTTTCCATTTATCAACTGTTTCAGAGAAATCTTCACCCCTTCCAGTGTCATGTCTTCTGGCAACACTATTCTCTGCACACCAACAAACCCAATCCTGCCCAGTACTGCTCTGCTTTTACCATTTCTTTTCACCAGTATCTCAGAAACATTCTTTCCATCTTGCTTTATACATCACTTCATTTGTTAGCAATTTTCCACTTTCATCACTCACCCTTTTTTCCCAAACACATTTCAACATTTCCACACCAATTTCCAGAATAATTTTCTATTTCCAAAATCAGCTACTTTCCTTTTCCCTCCAGTATCATTATGTATCTCCCTTTTTTTTAACTTTACTGGTTTCTTCATGTGTTTAATACTTTCAACGTATTATTTTCCTCTTTCATTTCTTCCCTTTTCTTGTAATGACTAGAGCCACTTTTTCTCTTTACCTCCGCTGCTCATTGAACCTCAGCATCCCACCAGACTGACTTACCTCATACCTCTAACTGGGGTAAATTAATCTTATTTTAATGCATCAAAAACTCAGTTCATACATACTTCAATCCGTCAAAATTTTCCTCAGGAGTATCCTTCAATTTTTAACATTATCAGACTCAATCCTGCATCATCTTTGAACATACTTGGGGTTTCATTCTATCGGGATTTATGTTGCAAAGATATTATTACCTCTCTTGTTAAATTTGCTTCCAAGAGACTAGGTGAGCTAAGCTAACTCTATGCTTTCTTTACCCCTGCAAAGTTGTTGACTTTATACGAGGGTTTTATTCGCATACTGTACAGCTCTTCTCAACAAGGTGGAGTCAGACGCTTTTCGTCTCATTAACTCTCCTACTCTTGCTGGCTCCCTTCAGCCTCTGTCTCTTCGTCGCCCTGTTACATCCTTATCTCTTTTCTGCCGCTACTTGTACTTCAATGGTCACTGCTTCTCTGAACTGTCTGCCTGCATCCCTCCACCACAACAGCTGACGCGTAGCACGAGTGTGATAGCACACTCTCAACTCTTTTCTTCTGTTCAACTCTGTAATGCAGGAGTTAACCGTTACTCCAAGTCTTTCACGTATGAAACAGGTCAGTTCTGCAACTGTCATCCTCTTTCTGTATTTCCTACCTCCTGTGACCTTCAGTCTTTTAAACACAGAGTGTCCAGGCATCTCGAATTGAGTGGATCTTAACTCTCTCTCTCTCTCTCTCTCTCTCTCTCTCAATAGCCTACTCGGAAAGCAATATACATGCAAACTTTTGTAATGGATCATGTAGGCACAAAGGCTCTCTATTCAAAGCTCGCGGTGGCTGGCTTGGGAAATAGCGTGAAAGTGACTGCATATGGATGTGACCGATCAAAGTGAAGCTCAGTCAGTCAGGAATGCACTGATAATCACCAGCTCAACTCGGCTGTACTCCCGAGGTGGATTACAAAATAGGCAGGTGGAGACGAGAAAGTGGCGTGTGGCGGTTGTGGGGTGTAACACGGGAAGGATTGGCTGTGGTTATGGGCGTACGAGGTCAGCCAGCAGAAAAATCCATTATTTTTTAAGATATTCACCGCAGCAGACCACAGAAGAATGAAATGCTTGGAAAGGATTGGATGTGATATATTAATTTTCTTTACCATTTAAGATCCTGACAGTATATAGATGGCACCATGCTAAACTCAGATTCAGTAAGAAAATTATCAAGCTTAATTATATGACTCGATGTTGTTATTTATTTAGGTCATTTGTTAACCCAGTTACTGATGGTGTCGATCAATTCCATAATTCACTGGACTCAACTAGCCAGTGACCAGTGGAGTCGGCTTCAAACTGCTAAATGAATCCCGAGTAAATTTTTCCCCCTATCTGGCATTCCATTTGGGTCCTTTAGCATTCAGACAAACAGATACACATCGGCGCACCATAGCCTGTGATAATGGAGTGATATTTTCTCGATTTACTGAGCACGTATGTTTTTCTTTCCGAGCATGTGTCTTCCGATGGGTGTATCCCAGCTTGTCTTCTACACAATGATAGTACTTTTCTCTTCAAACAGTCAGATATTGAAAGAAACTAGGGGGGGCACTCAGTGGAGCGCATCTCTCCGACAAGGGCAACGCAGTTTCTAAACTATTCCTCATAATGGGTTAGGTTTTCTTATCACTGATTAGGGTTTCACAAAAAATGTTTCCTGAATCCAGAAGCTGTAATACGATCCGGGTCGGTCCCAAAAGTTAATTGATTATTCCCTGTGACATGGGCTATCTACCCACCAGATTTGGTCCAAATCTCTCTTTTAGTTTTTGAGTAATCCTGCTAACAGACAAACAAACAAACAAACAGTGGTGAAAACATAATCTCCTTGTCAGAGAGAGTAATTTTGGAATCTTTGTTTGAACATTTGCATAACCTCGGTAACATTTAGAAATAAAAGAAAAACGTCATAAAAACAAGTGCCACAGATATATATGTTCAGGGTTATATACACATGTTCATAATTAATCCATCGTTAATTCTATACAAGTATTTTTTTTTCCCCCAGAACATTTGAGTAGTTATAAAAAATCGAAACAGTTATCCGAAAACCTAAGTGTCCCGTACGTGTCAGCCAGCAGACCTAACGCATGAGAAACGATAATAGGATTTCCATTATCTATTACAACTGGCTCTGAGTTCAACCAAAAATGCTGCACCAGAAATATCAAAACAGAATGAGCGATAAAAGGGATGACATCTGAGCGTGGAGTTAATTTTTTAAAATGCACGGCAGTGAAATGGTTAAAATACGGGACAGTTTATAGTGCTAAAAAGTACTTAGTTTTATTTTTATTTCTGATCTGTTTTATATGGCGCCTATAAACCAATTGTGGCAGACTGATGGCGCGGTGGAAGAGTGAGTTACTGGTAAACTATAGATTCTAGAAAATACCAAGTCTAGCCGCGTTCGGAAGAAAATGGAAACTCACCTAAGCAAGATGCCACACGCCCCACTCTGCCCACCTGGTTCCCTTGAGACGCCTGCTCCTCAGTGCACACCCGAGGCGAGAAGGACACGGATATCTGGGTGAATGGTGCAGTGAGGGAGGGTGAGGGTGGAGAAGAGCAGTTTACAGAGAGAAGGGGAAGAAAGAGAATGGCTGGAGAAGAGAAAAAGAAATGAAAAAGGGATGCAGTGGGTGAGGGGGAAACTATCAGTACAGTGCGCTTTGTGGTACATTCTTTTAACTGTAATTTGGCCTAAAACTGCCATTTCTCCTTCCAGATTGCCGAGAAGGACGAAGTCTTGGTCTAATTAAGGTGAAAGTATTAACAGTAAGGCAACTCATGGCAGGGTAAGTGGGTCTTGATCTTATTTTTTTTTTCCATGATGGCCTATGGTGCAGCGAGCAGAGAAGGAAAATTATTAACAGCAGGTTGATAGGTCGTAAAAGAGCTGAAGATTATGAAAAAAAAAAATGATTTGCTTTCATGGGTCAAAGACTTTAAAACCTGGTAGAGGAATAATAAAGCAGCTCGTCTCAGATATTGCAAAAATTTGTTTCATTATCCATTCAATCACCCATATACGCTGCCTGGTGATGAACAACTGAAAGAATTAGTGTCGTTAAAAGGAGGCCTAGTTCATCAAGAAAGGTGGTGAGCAAAAATGGCAGAATTGATAATATATATGGCGTGTTTGATTAAAAATAAGGCGTCATTGTGAGCCAGCTGTTACTTTAGAAGATATAAAGTTTGATTTAAAATATTCATTAAATTTATATACACTAATTGTACAGCATGTTATTTTGCCCAAGGCTTATATGCGAACAAGCTGATGTCCCCTTCTTCTGCACTCTACCCTCCTCCTTTCAGGGAACAGACGAAGAGCTGAGGGACATTTGTATAACATTACTATGGAGCCGACCGGTTACATAGGTCCCGGAGCATCCAACACTTCGCCATGGTATAGAAAATGTTATATCAGAAAGTACGTGGGGAAGTCTAAAGATACATTTTTAAATCTAATGTCTGAGGGCCAAGTAGATGTGAAAGTGTGAATCGGTGAGAGGCAGCCAGCTGAGATTTAGTGAGGCCTTCATTCTGACCCGGAAAAGTCCCCAGTAATGGCCGCTAGGTGTAAGGTATCTAAGCCATTATGAGGAATTGACTCGCTACTTTCTCGTCCTAGATATATCTGTGCCCGGTTTGCGGAGAAGGAAGTGGGGGTGTAAGATACGTTCCAGTGAATGGCATGCGAAACAGGCGGCGAGGGGGGGATGAGTGATGACTTTCTTTCTCTGTTAACTCTCTCTCTCTCTCTCTCTCTCTCTCTCTCTCTCTCTGCGGACATGTCTGTTTTATAACACACATTAAACATTGACCGAGGGAGGGTGGATAATAATAGGGAGAGAAATGAGACAGAAGAGAATCCGGCAACAGACAAGTATTAAATTAAAAGGAAAAATCATGAAGTACAGAACTAATAACAAGGTGTAGGAATTTCAGGAACTAAATATCAGGTCGCGCCAAAGCCATAATGATCTACAGGCGTGAAGTCGTAATATAGGGCTTCGTTAAGTCGCTAAAGTCTACGGGAGTGACGTGCTTCATTTCAAAACAGCTAGTCAATGGCAGTCCGACAGGGCAGCCTCTAGAGATACTCCCACATCTAAAAATCGTCGATGTGGTGTGCTACTTTCTGCCTCTCATTGCTAGCTCGTAGCCTATGCATGACTCCTTCCACTTTAAATTGGCCAAAACTTGTAATCTCTCCATCTTGAATGTTTCTATAATTAAAGATGATTATAGCGGTACTCGAGAAGTGTAGTGAAGTGAACATTATAACACACTGCTGACTTACCCTACGACTGAGCTACGCGAAATGAGCAGGAAAAAAACGATATATCTTCGCCAAGACAAGGTGGACGAAGAAAGACCTGAATCTAAAGTGCATGTTCTCAAAATATTTCCTTGGGGTGGGGTAAATTAGGACTCCCAGGCAGCCAAATTTTACGTATAAACAATTTTCTTTACCTGAGAAAAACTGTATTTTACACAAGAAAATTCGAAGCAGAAAATGAAGCTTTAACTACATCAGTACAAAATAGCCCAGGAGCCACGTTTAATAAAGTACCGTGGAATTAAGATACGGTGGAGGACAGGGAATGTGTGTGTGTGTGTGTGTGTGTGTGTGTGTGTGTGTGTGTGTGTGTTATGAAGAGAACAGAAGAGAGTGAGAGTAAGCAGGCAGAAAGAATGGCTAGAATGGATAAGAAGTTTTGAATTGGAAGGCAAAATATCGCTGCGTGGAATTTTTTGAGGAAAGTGGTACAAGGACAGTAGGAATCGATACGGTATTACATCTGCAGAGTAAGAGGCGAGTTCTAGGGAGGTATTGAGGCTAAGATTCGCACAAACTTTATGATCGTTTCCCCTCTGTAACTAGGATTTGTTTTTAGAGGAAGGAGAAGAAGTGCATCAGAACAGGACCTTAGTAGAGACGATGTTGCCTTATAGTCCACATTGTGAAATTTTTGCAGTTTTAACTATTATTTTTTTGTAGAAGAACGACAGGGAAATGCTACTGATGAATCTTCCTATATCTCACTCTGTCCTGCAAACACAAAAGTAGGTTATGAGAGGAAGGTGATCCTATGTTACCTAGTGATCATCGTCCTTGGCTGGCAGGGATGAGAGGCTGGCAGCTGTGACAGGCTGGCAGGGTTTGACAGTCTAGGAAGGGAGGGGAACAGGGGCCAATGGTGTCGATTATGGGATGGCGGAAGTGGGGTACAGGGTGTCAGGAGTGGGGTACAGGATGGCAGGATAGGGTACAGAATGATAGGAGTGGGGTACAGGATGGCAGGAGTGGGGTACAGGATGGCAGGAGTGGGGTACAGGATGGCAGGAGTGGGGTACGGGATGGCAGGAGTGGGGTACGGGATGGCAGGAGTGGGGTACAGGGTGTCAGGAGTGGGGTACAGGGTGTCAGGGGTAGGGTACATGATGACAGGGGTAGGGTACAGGAAGGATCACACTGCCAGAGGAAGTAGTGAGCTGCCACGCCTGCCTTATATTGAGCCCGCTATCGTCTCAAGTGTTCTAGCTTTTTACTACGTACTTGATAATTATGAGGCTTGGACTAAAGGGCGCTGTCTCCGTGCTGGAAGGCGGAGAGCAAGGGGGTAGACTGCGCCATATCCATTTCCCAGTTGTTCTAGCCACGCCATGGTCATCTGAACCGCCTCTGGGGTCGTCACTGTTACAGGACGATGCAGGGTTAGTCGAAATATATTCCTATGAATCACACACAATATTATGGCTTCACTGGACATTGGACGACGTGAGCCCCCTTCTGCTGTCCTCGTTGAATCCAGGGTTACTTTGGCAATCCAAGAAAAAATAACCTCATTGGCTCTGTTGCTGGTAGACTCGTAAACAGTCAGCTAGGTAATGGGTCTGTTTCCGGGTTAGTGCTTTGATTCATGTTGCGTCCCAGGGGCCGCATGTTTGGACGTCTGCCTTTTGCACTACCACATAACGAAACAATGTCCATCAGAAAGGCAGACGGAAGATCGAAATTTAAAGCCTGCAACGCTACACCTATGAGACTTTGAACTAATATGTCAAAATGGTGAAAGCCATCAGTATCCTATGTCTTGCAAGGTAATATCATAGGCTGTTGTCCATGATAATAACCTGTATTTTTTCATTCTGCCTCAGTCTACATAGATCCAATGCAAGATCATTATCATCTTCTCGGCGAAGGGTTATAGTATACGCTAAGTTTTTCCTATGCTGGCTAAGAACGAATGGGGAAGGAGTGTTTGCAAGATGTGATGCATGTTAAAGTCGAAATGCTGTAATGGCAATGTTTACGTGTGCCAGAGTCTGTATATACCCTAGAAAGAACGATAATTTGGAACATTAGGAAACATACTGAAGGGCATACTACCAAACACCCACTTTAAGTGGTTTGGTTCGAACCCTAAACTCGAGGGATATGACTTGGGATGCGAATATGTTACTGACTGAGCCTCCAACTTCTGATAACCACATGAAGTCACTTCAAGTAATTTACCAGTAATGACATTGACTCTGACCTCTGTTGTCGCATCAGAGGTGTAGAAACCGGGGCTGTACTGCGTTTAAGGTATCGGTGACCAGTATCTAAGCCCATGAATATTATGTGAGCAAAAACTCAAACATCCCTCCGACGGAAAACCTTATGGATCCCATCTGGTTGGAGAGTCTTAACCCAGTAAACCACCAGCCGTTAACGACATATCAAAACTGGGTTGTAGACTCAATCCTATGTGAGATTTCTGACAGTGACCAATGGCTAGCTGAGATGTTGGAAATATCATAAAATCTCAATTTGTGGAGTTAGAGTAACATATTTCGATGCATTATTTACCAGCAGATATTTGGACATAGTATTCGGATGTTACAATGAATCTGCAAACTGAAGCAGCCAATAAACCAATCCCCTTCATCACACGCACAGCAAACCAAAAAATACCTTAACTAAATGCCTTGGTCACAAACTCCCATAATTTGCCAATTTTCACCTGATAATTTGATTAAATACCTTAAAAGTCGGTCAACTAAACTACTGTCTTTTATGTGCTTAAGTATCACCGTAGTTACAGCTAAAATATTATTAACATAATTATTCACTACAGTGAGGATAAGACCCTCTACAATGATAAAGGAAAATCGCCGAAGTAAGTATTCATACCGTCTCATTTCTGGGACCAACCTTGTTCTTAGCTCAATCCGCCGATGTTCATGCTCTCTCACTGTCTGAATGAACTGAAAAACTGATATCCATTTATCTACAGTACAGTCAATCAGGGTTAAAAAAAAAAAAAAAAATAGGGGAAGTTGGGGTAAGAATAACACAGCCCTGCCAACCTTTATCTGTTGCCTAATTTTTCAAGCTTTTGATGTGGTGATAGGCCTACTAATACTCTATATTACATGTACAGTATGTTGATTTCCCCAACAATGATTCGGTGCCAGGTTATGATCAAATGATTTTTTTTTCGCTCATTTAAATTGTTTGGCATTTTTTGTTTAAGTTATGCCATTACAGGTGCTTTGAATGCATTGCGTTCATTCTGCTTTCAGGTGATCAGTGACAATTGCCCTTAAGAACTAAATCAAAGACAAGACTTGCCTGCTTTAGCAACTCCAGTGTAGATATGTGATTTTTTACACCTGGTACAGACACCCCAAAGAGGTAATTAAAACCCTATGTTTCTTATTACAATTAAAAAAAAAAAAAGGTGAGGTCCAACAAAATCTCACACTAAAGATAAACATCATCGAAAGCAGTTACTACAATAATATTTTTCTGAAGACGCAGAAGTTCATGAATGTTTCAGCAATGTAGTTATGTCTGCGTACACCTGACAACATTCCCAAGGGATTGCGGGATGATCACACAGCTATAATACACTGATGTTATATGTGCAAATTTCCGGTGTGATTTATAAGCGTAGCAGAACAAGGAATAGGTATATATGTGTGCAGATGTGGTTTGACGTTTGGCATCACAAATTCCTTCCAATGCCTTAAAAAAATATATATATCTGTCTGGGGTATTGGCCCAAGGAACAAACGTGTAAAATTTAAAGCGAATTGACGAGAAATAAAGGAATGGCACCAAGATGAAAAGTGATTAGGAGAAAGAAGAGGGAAAGAGAAAAAGAAAGTGAAGGAAATCTCCATATTCTTACGAGTCTCTACCAAGGGCTTTGTGAGAGGTATATACGTGGCAAGGTTCATTTTCAATTTAACCGGATATAAACGAAGGATGTGTACGTCCCCGCCCCCTCCTCCAGTTTTGAAAAGGAAAATCGACATTGTCCAAGAAAGTACCGTCTAATGAGTCTCACATCAGTGGTAGGGATGGTACTGTACTCTCATATCAGTGGTAGGGAACTACAAGTAATAACTGCAGAAAAATTGCAGATTATCTAAATTTGTGGTTCTGAACCTGCGGACTGCATCTACTTACGAGTGTGTAACCAATTACCAAAGGTGACGAGCCAGCACAAAGGACATACTGTATAAGATATGAATAGAACAACAATGGGTAACTTCTATAGCGAATTTCTTATATGTTCATTCTATGCAGTTTGTCTGCTCCAACATTCGAAGCGCGTTCTCCTAAGTATCCATGATAAGAGGATATTTTGCCTTTGACAGTTGCCTGGCCTACTTCGGTTTGCCTCTCTCCTGTTCTGGCTGTCTCGAGAGAAAGATAAAAGGTCCCATGAGGTCCGATATTGACTTATCATTCTCAGCCGTTTTCAAAGTTCATACATGAATAAGTTTCAGTATCGTCAGTCTGGGTTTCCATTTCCCAGTTAGAAGGAAAGCTTCCCCGAAGTGTTCTGGCCAAGGTATTTAAGACCCTGTAGTTATGGTGGGATTTATTACCATTTGGCAGTGTTCATGACCATAAGGTGGTGTTTTAAATTATGTGGTGGTGTTCATGAAGAGGTTTTTTTTCATAATGTGTTTGTAGTGTTTATAACCATGTTGTGGTATGCTGGACCGTGTTATGTTCATGACTGTAAGGCAGTGTTAATGACCAGGTTTTGGTGTTTATGATCTCTGGTACTATACAATAACATCCAAGAATCAACTATTTTTTTGTTAAGAAGTGCAGTCAGTGGCTCTGACTTGGAGAAAAGCTTTTGTGTACCAGTCTACAGTTACCTAAAGTTTGAAGAAAGCAAGGAGGGTTTGTAGGTTATATAAAGAAGATGTTTAGGTACAGAAACGAGGAGGTGGCTCTCTCTCTCTGCATACAGTTACATCGGGAATGTGTTGTGCAGTTCTTACCGTCGACCTCGAAGAACATCGCTAATAAACTGATCCGAAGCACAAGTACACGGAATGCATGGGTAGGCTGTGAGCATCGGGTCTCTACTCTTTATAGACTTGGCACAGGCGCAAGACAGCTAACTGAGGTATTCGAAATCGCCCATGGCCATAAAAACATCGTCTACTGCACATATTAGTTTTAAAAAGCAACTCTACTAGGATTCATGGAGGGAAGCTTGACGTGAAGGTTTTATACGATGACACATTAGGTAATTTCCTCACATTCGGGATCTGCAGTGCCTGAAATCACCTACCGGCGATAATAGTTGACACTTCCTCGACAGAACAGTTTAGTGCAAGGTCAGACAAAGCTTAGAACTGAATTAATGAAATACTGAATGATTCCTCCTTTCCTGAATAATTCCTTAGCCAGGCCTTTATCATTTTTTTTTCACTTTGTGCCCATGTTGGTAGGAGTGGGTGGGGAAGACCATCATCTTTACCATGCTTTTCTTTCAGTGGTACAATAACAACGCGTATTTTGCACATTCATTCGCTGTACCTCCTAGCTATGTATTTTGAGATGATCTGATTTACCGTTTATTATTTTCAACTCCTCTCTCTCAATCTCTCTCTCTCTCTCTCTCTCTCTCTCTCTCTCTCTCTCTCTCTCTGTCATCAAGCTGTCACCGGTCGATTTTGCTCAACTTAGGGCCAGCCATTGGTAGCGGAATAGCGAAAATGAAGTCTACACCTAACCCCTCCAGTTCAAAGCGTTTCTCAAGGTGAAATTTAATCGTCCTGAGGGAGTATGTAAAAGAAAGAGTAAAGGGGTTAAGCTCTTCTCTCTGCTTCTCCTCTCAGTCCGTCCACCTCCACTTCTCTTGTCTGCTACACATGATATTAAGGAAAATAAATACACACACTTTGTAGACTCTCCTAAATTCTCCCGACTCACATATCAGTCGGGTAAAGTAATTTCAGCTAATTCAATCTTTTTTTAGTGAGCTTTTACGACAAGGGGGAGGTAGAGATAATGAAGAGAACGGATATGTATTATGTAGTGTGGGAGAATGGAGGGAGGGCAGAGAGGGGGTGCAGGGAGGGTGAAGCATGACGAAGGGAAGCGGATAGAAATGGGGGAAGAAGAAATGGAAATAGTATGTGACGAAAAGATGACCACATGAAGGACACACACAGATTGATCGGAAAAGCTAACGACGGAGTTAAGATGAAAGAATAGCAAGAGTGAAAAGGAAATGGTAGAGAAAGAAGAAGGACCAACAAATCTGACAGCTTATCATGAAGTCGTGAAAAAGGGGAGTTAATGTGCGCTAAACACAGGAGTGATAGGGCAGCCTCGCCAACTTATTCGGTGCCGACAAAGTGAGTGGGCATGAAACTACGCTCACCCCCCTCTCTCCACCCTCATCTACACTCCCTTCCCCGTCTAGTTCTATATTGTTGTGAAACGTGAAAAATATATTTATGTAAGTGTTGCACGATGCACAGGTTTCGTTTCCGTGAAACTGCGGCAGTGATAATTGAATTAATCTGATTTTTTCTTGCTGCTCTTCATCCACGAAAGTTGTGTCGTCCTTCGGAGTCAAAAATGAACACCATCAATATAAAACATTACCTGAGCAAAAGTTATTAGAAACGTATTACATCTGTAGCACTTTAAGTAGTACTTAATATTAGTCACAGCTACAGGGTGAAGATGTTTAGGTGTTCAGAGATGGAGGTGTGGCCTGAGAATGCAGACACATCTTTTGTGGGTGGATGAACATATAGTTCGTCTTGACCCTGGCCACACAATTTTCACCCTTAATTCTTCAGTGCACACACACACACACACACACACACACACACACACACAGAAGCCGATCAAAACATAGCACCCGCTCTTGCATCGCGAGTGTGTGTGTGTGTAGTAAAAAAGTATCACTCACACCACAGCCAGAGACTCGGCAAAAGCCTTAAAGTACGACAAACCTTTGACTGACAGCCAAAAAGGAAGACGACTGACCACAAGTAAGCAAGCAACCACCAAGTGATAAAAGTTTCCTATACTAAAATAAATTATTGATTATATAGAGTCTGTAATCCAGGCATCATTTCATAGCCCACCCTCTATTGCCTCGTCATGACCGTGGAGCTCAGGAATAAGGCTATTTGTCCCGACATTTAAGGCAAAAGCGACCAGTCATTAACCCTTTGTGGCATTAAATGTGCAATAAATCCCAGCTATTCCTCGAATGTAAACTTTTATAAGCCACATTAAGTTAGAGCTCTATAACCCACTAGACTACCAGGCGTCTTTTGGGTTATGTGTTTACCAGTCTTTGTAGCTGAATGTTTCCTGTATTACAGTGCAGAGTCATTTGAAGGCAGCATAACATCAAGTTACTGGACAGTGGGCGCCCCAACCTACTAAAATCCATATATAAGATAATGTAAAAGCACAGATGTAAAAACTACATTCAGTATGTGTTTTACTCCACAGTTTCTCCCATTCTCAAAACCTTGCCAACAATTTTAGGGTATAAAGCCCAAGTAGTTTTTCTTCCTATATACATGCGATTCTGCCCAGTTTAGGACAGATCTGCTGCACTGGCGAATTTAATTATACTGCAGATTTCATTAACCATTCAGGAAAAGAGGTCTTACCCGAAGTGAAAGTAATCGTTTGGAGATATATAGCAATACTGCTGTTTTTATCACTGTTGCTATTACTACTACTACTACTACTACTACTACTACCACCACTACCAGTACCATTACCACTACTACTATTGCTACCATAACTAGTACTACTACTAATACTACCATACTTTAAAGACAACAAAGTATATAGGGTGTCCTGGGAGAAGGAGAACTAGCGCCATAATAAGGCAAATTTTCTCTGTGGAGTAAAGAATATTTAAATGTCAATAATGGTAATGGGAGACTTATAAAACTACACCTCTTATTTCAGTCCTCTGTGTTATTCGTTGATATAATTTCTAGCTTGGCAGTTAAGAATACAATTGCTGAATTAGTGCTAAAGTTATTCTCAGTATGAACAAAAAATATAACACCAAGGTCGGCAAAATTAACTGGAAACGTCTTAGAATAACCTCAGGAAATCACCTCCTGAAGGATATATAAGTGATTTTTTATAAGCTGATATTGATAAGCTGTTACCTTCCCCAAATCAGGTAACCATCTTTTGTATGTGTGTGTGTGTGTGTGTGTGTGTGTGTGTGTGTGTGTGTGTGTGTGAGAGAGAGAGAGAGAGAGAGAGAGAGAGGGAGAGAGAGAGAAATTTAGGTCAAAAATTTTTCTTGCTACAACATGGAAGGTGAGCTGAACTGTCCCGAGAATTTCTACGAGATGATGAGTCCGGTTGGATGAGTCTGCTGGAGTTGTCAAGAGTCACCAGTGCATTGGGTCGATTCAGTCAGCACCCTGGACAGTGGTACCAGCCCCTGCAGCACCATGTGTGTGGCAGCAGGCAGGTGTGAAGGTTGCAAGCTGGAGTGTGGCAGCAGACGTGGTTAGCGGCAGGCTGGGGTGTGGCAACAAGCTGATGTGTTGTAGCACTCCGGTGTTTTGTAGCAGCCTGGTGTGTTACAGCAGACACGTGTAGTGGTAGCAGGCAGGTGTGTGGCAGCAGGCAGGTGTGTGGCAGCAGGCAGGTGTGTGGCAGTCAGCAGGTACAGAAGCTGCAAACAACCATCAAATCGCGCAACATTTCCCAGGTTGATGATACCTGGCATGGCTCTCTACAGCACTCCCTCTGTTTTTTCTTCTCATTTTTGTTAGCAATCATTTTCAACTTTCTTGGACAATTAAGTAGTTAAATCCCTAACTTGTGTATAGAAAGTTTTCTGGTATAAATTAAAATGGTCAGGAACACATATTTATAAATCAGGAAATAGTATGGCGACGTGTCTGCGCTCACTGTGCCGACACGGGTGTAAGCTGGTAACGCTATCGTCTGTAAAGCTTCACTGGCTGCCCAGTTACCAAGTAATTGCTTCGCACCATTTTTTTTTTTTTTGTGTGTGTATGTATGTGTGCGTGTGTGTGTGCGTGTGTGTGTGCATGTGTGTGTGCATGTGTGCGTGCGTGTGTCCGTGAGAGAGAGAGAGAGAAAAAGAAGAAGAAGAATTAAGCTCCACGAATAAGAATGAGAAGAAGAAACACTACACAAAAGATTTATTTCCTTACGTAAACACATGTATTTTATTAATACAGATTTAATATTTTAACAATAGCCTACGTCATAATAAATGAAGTGTCAATGTTCTTTAACTGTATAGGGTGAATCCATTAATGACGATACAGTTAAATCTACAACAGTTTGCTGGTAGTTATTACAGAGTCACAGCTTTGATTTCTTTCCCAGTAGAAATGCGATTACTGTTTCCCAAAATACGAGAGGAAACATTGTTCTGTTAAATGGAAAATCAATGAAGCAAAACAGTTGTACCTATTGAGAAAAATAGTAAGTTGTAAGCCCTCTAGACTCTATAGTTTAGCTGTAGAGAGAGAGGTCAGGGTAGAGAGTCAGTCATGCTGTCTTATGAGGAGAAACGTGGAAGGGTAAAACCAAATTGGGAAACATCCAGCATGCAATGTCGCGTAATATAATAATGGGTACAAAGCGTTGTGCTAAAAATATCACATAACAATGAAAAATACAAAAAGGCATCTAACACAAAGACTTGCTATAGGGCAGTGGTTTCACGATTTTAACCCCACTGCCTCCGATACCGTACATTCACTGCGACTAACGATTCCTCAGGTGGCGTGTCAGTTTTGGCGCTACACATTACAGCCAGTCTGACGAGGTTTGGCGCGTAAAGTCTGCTGGAGGCTATTTGTTACCCGTCCCAGCCCCAGAGGGACTCGGGGACGGGTATTGTATTTCTGTCTGTCTGTCTGTCTGTTAGCAACTTTACGCGAAAACTACTGGTGCGATTTTGACTCAAATTACAGGGATGATGGGCTATAACCTTCTGACCATCTGATTAAATTTGGGGCCACATTTGGCCAAGACTCAGGCTGTAGGCCCAAATAATGTAAAAACAAACTGAGACGGGTAAAAATCTTTTTTTTCGCCATAATTCCTTTCAAATTCGCCATATCGACATGAAACAAAAACCTAAAAGTGTATCTTTCAAATATGCATCCTATTGCATGCCTCATTACATCAGGAGGGTCACCCCCCAGTTAGCGGTAGGGGGTTAATGTCAGGTTCCTCTGTCACTGTTCCTCTGGACTGTCTGCTTGCATCCCTCCACCTCTACGACGGGCGCGTAGCACCCATCTAACAACAAACTCTCATTTCTTTTCTGTCCAACTCTCTAATGCAAGAGTTAACCGTTACTCCCAGCCCTTCATTTATGCAAAAGGTCAACTCTGGAACTGTCTTCCTCTGTCTGTATTTCCTACTTCCTATAATCTCCAGTCTTTCAAAAGCAGTGTGTCCAAGCATCTCGAAATGAACGGATCTTGAATTTGGCTCTCTTTCGTATTTTGTTTTTTCTTGGAAGGAACAGTTTGCGGGCCCATGGCCTTTGGTTCCTTCTTCCTTGTATAAAAAAAAAAAAAAAAAAAAAGTGGGTTGGGCCTAAAATTCAAATGAGCACAAAATCGTCAATTTCCACCCGATTTACATCAGATTTGCCATGTGACATTTTTGACTAGATATCCTGCTGTGTTTATACGGCAGCACTAAGATGACTGCCGGGAACGGGTTTGCTGTCCCTTGGCACCGCTTCTCGTTAATTACTACTTCTACAAAGTTGTCAGTTAGGCAGCTGCTGACACTTTAGCAGCTGTCATAAGAAGAAAGTCTAAAAAACCTAAATCTGCACTCACTGGAAAGGCGTCGCGTAAAGTGAGATATAACTGAGGTGTATAAGTGGATGAAGGGAATAAATAGGAGAGATATTAACAACGTAAAGTGAGCATACGGGATGGAACTAGCAGTAATGGTTTGAAACTAAATAAATTCCGTTTTAGTAGGGAAATAGGTAAAAATTGGTTAGGCAATAGAGTAGAGGACTAATGTAATAAGCTATCTAGTAATGTAGTTGCTGCCCCGTCCATTGAGAGTTTCAGGCATAGGCTAGATAAGCATATGACAAATAAGGGATGGGTATAAAAAGTCGTATAGCCAGTACTAATTCATTTATTTTTCTTTTCAGGTTACACTATGATAATCTCTTCTTGCCTTTCACACTTTCCTGTAATATATCCACGCTAGTTTTTCTATATGTGTGGTATTTCTTCTGACTTTTTCCTGCCGGCCTCTGCTGGAGGGTTTGGAGGGCGGGGGAGAGCCTTCTTCGTTGCTGTCCTTATCTCATTCTAGTAGTTTAGTTACTCTTTTGGGAACTGCCTAGCATGGGCCAATTGGCCTACTGCAGTATCCTCTCATCTTACGTTTTTATATTCTAACATTTGTCTTCTCGAAGACAAGCACTAATATATTATGTATTCATAGATTATTGTTGTTGTTGTTGTTGTTGTTGTTGTTGTCCTTGCTTCACCTGGTCTTTCAGGCCGCGCAGACCCATCGTTCGCAGGTAAGGAACTGCTTCTGTGGAGCCGTCCTGCAGGTACAGTGCAATACATACACCGTGTAGAGATCTGATGCCACCATTTGTCAGACAGCACCGCGCCATGGTCGGACCGGGGTTTTCTTACTCATGGCGAGGTGCAGGGAAATAGGAGGAGGTTTGACTCCTTGGTGGACCCCGCAGCTGCTCCGCCCCTGGTGCACAGTGTCACCACGTGTAGGCTTCTCGTTGGCGCAACGTAATTAGAGTGTCAAAGGACAATGAAATAAGAAATAGGTGAAAAATTAGTAAAATAGAGAGAGAGAGATGCTTCTGATAATTTTTTTTGTGTTTTGTCATTTTCAAGAAAGTGTGAGCATAAACGAAATAACTGCTTATGCAAAGTAAAACTTGTCAAAGTATTTGTACTATTTATTTGTCGCGTTTAGATGATTATTTCGACGTCGTATTTTCTTACTAATACTGGTTATGAAGTGGAGCAGATACTAACTCAGCTAGAAATGCTAGGCAAACGCCTGAAAAAAAAAAATCATGTCCAAGATCAGTGTATAGTTTTCTACTTCTACTGAAGGCAAGAATTTGATTTGGAGAAAATAACTACTTAGCTGTGATTATCATATTTTTTTCCCATGCCAGTTACTGCGATAATTAACTTACATTGAGCATTAGGGGTTTTATTTCGTACAATTCTTCATTACGGCGGCCCTTGTCTATTATATCAGTTTGTTTCCATATGAACTGTGAATCACTAGGGGGGAAAATGCGTCTTAACGAGATGATGCTAATTATCTCAAAAATCCTGCATCATACAGTAAACTGGAAAAAGCTTGAGTGCATTTATTTTCTACTTTTTTCAATAAAAGTTGAGACATTTCTCTTTACGGCACATATGAATGATCAACACAGCACACCAGCGTCCTCCACACGGGTTCGGTTCATCTCTGTATAATGGCAGGCAATTCAGTGAGAAATTACTCTATCAAGGCTTTACGTGTCCTGCAGTTAAAGGGTCGAGATCGTGAAGGTGGTCCATGGTAGCGCTATCAAGCCAAATATTGCCTTGGATTTCCAGGAAGTCCGGCAACTCAATATGGTATAGACACTTCAGATCAGCCTGGCTTTTGTGTACTATAAAATTAAAGACAAGTAGGGATGGGAAAGGTGAAACATACCTTTGTCAGACGGAAATTATTGTGGTATGTGGAATCTAAGGTGTGGAACTGGGCTGGATTTGCTGATGAGTATACCTGCCCTCATTCTCCAGCTTTAAGAATAACATAGTTTACGGAGAATGACAACCAAACATTTAGCCTCTCCCAAATGCAGTGTCATAACTTTCATTTGTTAAACCTGCATTCACGATTAATTACCATGTTTTAAATAAGAGTCCCAAGTTAGTTGAGGTAAAGGGCTGAAGTAAAAAAAAACATCCCTCCACGCCAAGACCTTAAAACGAATCTGAATCAGAATGTCCCCGTGTGGACGATGAGCAATATCCCAGTGCTAAATGACTATGACCCTAAAAGTACAACCCAGAGCACGGATATAAACTCTGACAAGGCCATGTTTTCACCATTGCTCTGCCTCAAGCTTTCAAAATACGGTTCAAGAGTTAGAGATATCATTCGCAAAGGACAAACCCCTCACACCATCTGGTAATGCTAGAATGTTATAAGGCATTTGAGGGGAAAATGCGATCAAGCGATAAGATACAAGAAGGTTTAGTGATGTATACAGATAACACCAAGCTAAAATCAACACCACTAACTACTCTGTTTTTCTGTCTCGCATTTTCCCACTGCATCTCTCTGGATTGTCCTTCTTTCCACAACTACCATCTTTTTTTTATCTTTCCATAATCTCCCTCAGACTCTCTCTCTCTCTCTCTCTCTCTCTCTCTCTCTCTCTCTCTCTCTCTTTCAACAGACTAATTAAGGTAGCGTATATGAGAAAAACACTGACTGCAACAACTGCAAATCTAACTTTACCAAAGCTTTCCTTTACGGTGCGTGTAGATTCATCTCTTTACTAAGCCGTCGTTTTTTACAATTTATTCTTCATAATCAGAAAGTTTATAAAAGACTAACGGAACGGTTAGAAATTATGTATCATGATGCATCTCAAGTTTTTCAGAAGTTCGCAGTGTTATTAATTTCCTAGTCTTTGATCATCCAGGAAACTAAAAGGGGTATATTGTCCCAGTTAACATGTCAGGTATTTCTGCAACCAGGTGAGACACTGCGGTACACTGCTGCAGTCCTCTCGTTATATATCCATCTTGTCCAGCACACAGAAATGGAATTATATTTGACATGGTGCTGGTATCTCGAGTGGTGTACCAAATTCTATAGATGAAAGTCTAGATGGGAGGAAATTTGCAACAGTGGCTCAATAAGAAGGTGGGAGTTGCTATGAAACCCTTCAAATAGAGGCGAAAGGAGAAATCCAGTATCACAAGTGGACTAAAACGCGTCTGGATATACAAGAGATATGCAGACAAACATTAATATTTTGCTGTGGGGGCCAAGTTATCGTCCACCCCTTAACCCATACATCCTATGGACTGCTTGTTTTATTCTGGTTAATATAAGACGATTTTTTCTCCACCGGTAACCTTCCGAGGTTTGAGAGCTAATTCCTGCCACTTGACACTTATTAATGTACCTACTGTCTTGAAAGCAAATGTCCAGTTAGCTTTGGGAGGTGGTTCTAGGATGTAATTATCTTTTGGCTAATAACCATACACTGTAAGATATACACTGATACGCTAAAAAGTTATTTGGAAGATTCAGAGGCTGTATAGACAATGGTTAGGTTTACACTCAGAGGCTGTATAGACAATGGTTTACACTAGGTAGAGTTTGGAACTGAATATTTGTGCTAATGACAGTGTTGATGATCATCAATAATATACGAGTGAAGCTTGCGCCTGTGCCTTCTGCAGTAGCGCCTGAAACCATAGGGACCGAATTGCCTTTCACTCCACACGCTTCTCATTAACAAAGGAGACATCTATTCTTACCTGTACCAATAAACACAGTGAGGGGGCCGGAGCCGAACACAACAAAGACTAACACCTCAGACAGCAGAAAGCAACAAGAGAGGGTTGACAAGGCAGAAAAATAACACGGAAAGCTATTTTATTGAAGGACTCAGAAAATCTTTAGCATATGTATAGGTGGTAGAGGGGGGCGCTCACCATCCACTCACTCGATGCGGTGCGGCTCTGGGTGTCTGCCCTTTCTTTTCTTCCTTCCCTCCTCTTCTGTCTTTCTTTCCTTCATTCTTTCCCCTTCCTTCTTCCTACGGGTGACTTTACGCTTCCTTTTCTTTCTTTCATTCATTCTTTCCTCTTCCTTCTGCCTATGGGTAACTATACACTGAGTGACCACCCAAATGGTTTCCTGTACACCAGGAAACTATTTACTACGCTGGGTGGTAACCCTATAACTACATTATGGCGCCTGATGGTTTAGTGGGTAATTAAGGAGCTCCGATCGGATTCAGCCTCTGTAGGTTTATAGCCAAGGGATGGCTGGGGTTTATTGCTCACGTAATCCCACTCAGGGATGAGTGAGGCTGGTTATTCTCATCTTAAAATGTCAGGACCAACTTGCCTAGCCCCGGGCTCCTACACTCCTCATGGGGCAACATAGGATTGGATGATGGATGAACATAGATTTATAAATATATAGATTGATAAAGACATATATACTATACTGTATACATATAGACAAACATAGATAAATAAAAAGATATATAGAATCATAGATAGATACCGAGGTACGCAGGAACTTCACTTCATCATAAAGAAAACAAATGTATGCAAATTGGCCACAGAAGAAACGAAAATAGACAAAGCAAGTACTTCCGTAAATTACATCTTCCGTCACAGTGAAAGAAACATGAGGGTGGAGGTCTTATATACACATCTGCAGCAAGGAGGGGCACACAGGACAAAGGGGGAACTGACTTGATCTGACATACCATGACCTCACCTCACCTCACCTCGGCTGAAACTTACACCCTAGCCCATAACAAACCTATGCAAAATAAGGTTCGTCTGGAGGGTACTGTTTTATAATTATCTTTTTAACAATTCATCTCATTTAAATTGTCATAGTTCAGATTTACATTATTACTCATATGTGACAGAAATTAGTCCTTATTCAATCAAATTTGTTTCAGTGAAGCCTTTTATCTTGTTAGTGTCATAGAACCTGACAAATTAATGTGATGATCGCTGGACTCTGTTATCCCCTTTTGTGGATATTATTTTTGACTCTTTTATAAAACAATGGGGATCTGGTTAAGAAGGTAAAATCCCCTAATGTTATCTACCCTTACAGACTAGTTAGTTCTGATGTAAGATCATTTTTATTCAATGGAACTGTTGAAGACGTGCTAACATTCTTGCCGGAAAGTTTGGGTCAAAGTACTGATGGTATTCTCTATGAAAAAATCCCTAAACTAATAAGGTTAAGTAGACAATGCATCTTTCATCACACATCAGTCACACCCTCACACCAGTCACACCTTCTTATCAGTCCCAGTCTCATATCAGTCCCAGTCTTACACCAGTCACTCCCTCACACCAGTCCCAGTCTCACACCAGTCACTCCTTCATATCAGTCCCAGTCTCACACCGGTCACACCTTCATATCAGTCCCAGTCTCACACCAGTCACACCGTCATATCAGTCCCAGTCTCATATCAGTCCCAGTCTTACACCAGTCACACCTTCATATCAGTCCCAGTCTCACACCAGTCACTCCCTCACACCAGTCCCAGTCTCACACCAGTCACACCATCATATCAGTCCCAGTCTCACACCGGTCACAACCTCAAACTCGTTTAGACTGTAACGAGTGTTGTGAGAATCCTTAGTTACAAGAGAACCATATAATTACAAAGTAAGCCTAAGTAATGATAGTAGTGTAGTGGGTATTAGAGGCAACGCATGGTAGAGACAGACAGACAGACAGACAGACAGACAGA
>JAGKTI010001027.1:52543-71931 GCA_018397915.1 Birgus latro | reverse complement strand
ACAGAGACACAGACAGAGACACAGACAGAGACACAGACAGAGACACAGACGCAGACACAGACGCAGACACAGACGCAGAGAAATATAGCTGCTACTGCTGTTTTTTATTGTTGTTGCTCTAACCCGATGTATCTGGCCATGCAAACCCATCAACTACAAGAAGGCAGCCGCTTTCCCGTGGCAGTCAGCCCTTCGCCAGGGTCGGAACAAGTTTCTTCCACATTGCAAGGTGCAGGGAAAAGGAGGAGAAATAACCCCCAAGAGGATGAGCTGTGTATAGGAAATGTGTTTGAACAGTAATCTCGGCTCAGACATTGACTACTTGGAAAATGTGGTTCAGTTCCCCGCCTGGCAGTGTTGTACAAGGCCAGCTACCGAGTCTCGGCCCAATATCGCTGAAATGGTAGTACCTCCCGAAATGGTATTAAACACCCACTCTCTGGTGGACTAACAGGTGCTACACCAACGCAGCTGACCTGGGATTGTTCAGGGCAAGGGTGTCCGTTTTCCCTGAACCGGCTGCATCCTCCTTGATAAACATAGTAAAGTGGGTAAGAGAGGAAATGCAACACCTATTAAGAATTTGCATGTACCGGTGAACGAAGAATTTAAGAGAAGACACCTTAATTAACGTAAGAAAATGGGTAGAATATTGCGTGTGGGTCAACAAGAAGCAAAACTTGATGCGACGCAGTGAGATGACGATGGTGCTGTTGTCGGGGCAGTGTGAGGCCGGATGTAAAATCACTTCAGTCTATTGAGGTGACTGCTGTAAGCCTCACATCGATTACGTTATTTTCCTCAACCATTCCAAGATGATGACGTATATTTCATTCTTCCTGCTAACAGACGATTTCTATCACTCTTTAAAAACTCTTAAAAAAGGTTAAAGAAACGAAAAGTCAGTCTAAGGCTAAAGTAAGTGGTCCAGAGGAAGGTCGTGAGGAGGAGGAGGAGGAGGAACATCATCATCAGCAGCGGAAACGGAGGCGGCAGTACTAGTAATAACAACAGTTGTAGTATGAATATTAGTAATAGGGTTATAGCGATGGTGGTGGCGGAGGAGTAATCGTTCATCTTCAGGTAGGGTCATAAGCTTTGCCAGTTTGCCTTAATTGTCCGATGAAATTATACAGTGGGAAATATGGCGAAATTGGCTGCTAACTCCCTCTCAGAGCAGACTAACCCTACTTGTCCGAATCCTGTTTGTGTGGATGAGGTGATTAGTAATAAGGACGTGTTTTCCCTACTGTTCCTACTTTTCACAGTATGTAATCTAAACTAGTCTGAAAATCTTGGCGTTTTTGCCCTATATTCCTGTCTCCTACGACGCTCCAATTTCAAAGCCACTTACCATAGTCAGTTCCTCACTATCTCCAAAATCCAAGTCCCAGTGTAAATGCGAATTGTTGTGTTCTGCCTCCTTTTATCACTTCGTTTCCTAGTTTCCTTCCGAGTATGCTGACTCTTTTCCTTTGAAGGATGTGACCTACTTGGTGTTCGTTTCCCATATAAATTGTGGTTATTCTGTTCTCTGTTACCGTCTCTTTCCTTATCACGTAAAAACTTATCACGACATATGCTACTTATCATAATCGTTTCCATTCCTTTGTGAGAGCAAGTTTTTTTTTCTGAGGATTACGTTAGGACTTCATGTTTTCCATTTATAAGCTACAAAAGACATAATGATCACATACCGTTACTGTTATCAACGAAGTCGGCAGATGACACTCGCCTTCATCTTCTTATCATTAAATCTGTTACACAGTTTTTATTGTCCACAGTCTCAAGTCTATGTGTACGTTAAGCAGTCATGGTGACCTTCACTGTCCTTGCTTTCAACATCTACTTAACTAAATATTAACGTTCATTAGTCTGTGCTTATCTCTGTCCAGTATCCGTTTTAAATGTCGTGGACCGTTCTCTACAACTCAGTCGTATTCAATAACTGTTACTACCAACGCTCACTGCCTGCCACAGTGCCTGTAGGTCCTCTTAAACGTAACAGTTTTTCAATAACCGAGTCTGAAATTGTAACATTTTTACCGATAACCTAGTGATTTAACTTTACGGCACCAGTCAGGTGAAGGTCAGGTGCTCTGCGCATAGTTTTGAAACCTTGGGGTCGCTAAAGGTCAGGTCTGCCAATTACACCGATATTGTACTGAACTCTGGTAGTCTTGTTCCGACAGTCCTATACTTTGCTGGGGATAAAATGGAACAGGCTATTTTTTCTCTTTTGAAGCAGATGTACAGAAGCGGACATAAATATTGTTCAATTTTATAGTCGAACAATTATGAAACTTTACAAAAATATTCCTAATATTGCTGGACTCCGAAGATCGAATTACTGGGTTTTAAATGTCACTTCAGACCGTAATGGAGTGAAACAGTAACTGTGTTCGCAACTGTTCAAATAAATCTAGAAAAACAAATACATACTTCTCTGCGTTTTATAGCTTTCTTGTACGAGTACTTCCCTCATTCACTGACCCGTCTGGAAAGGATCCTACTGTACACTCCACCAAAGCAAGCATAACTTTCGAAACATTCGCTGAGACAGTATCTTTAATGGTCCGTACAGTTTGTGGTATCTCAAGACTCTTAACTTAAATATTTGCATGTAATTTTTCACATAACAATACTTTCTACCGATGCTACAGAAAAATGCATGTACTGAAATGAAAACAAAAAATACAAGAGGTGCGTGAAGTGGGAACAACGGGCATAATACAGTATCGATCGTCTGTAGAATCAAACTGTTTCACGCCGAATGTGTCCCAGTGCTTTTTCATCGAGTGTAGAGCTGGTTGGTCTTACTTCGCTTCACTGGGTATCTTTTAATTCATTCCTGCTGTTTCCTTCAGACTTTATTCAGAATGGGAGAGACGTCAAGTAGGACTATTTTAAAACTGTGTCTAGCCCAAGTCCAACATTTTAAATATATATAAACACTGGAGTGGTTAATTTTCTAGTGATGCAATAACGCGGGCTTCATCACGAAATGGCCGTTTTCTCTAATCCACTGCAAGCCGGCTAACATGCTCAGGTTCCTGTGACTCACTCTTGTTATATGAAATAGAGAGTATCAGAGTTGTCCCGACCATGAGCGGGTTAAGAGAATCGTTATTAACACCCTCATCCTCCTATAACTTACTCTCGGCAAAACAAAATTGTGTGGAGTTTGCCTCAAAATTGTGGTTTTCACAATACAGGAATATTAAAAACCATCTTTACGTCTGGTGATTTCGTAGAGTTCATATTAATTGCATAAGTCTTCCTATTTGTTGTTTGAATACCTTAACACCAGTCACCAACCTTTACCAAGACGTCTGCTAGCGTTTCTGATTCCTTTTTCGATTATATGTCTCTGCGTGTATCATTCCATCCTTCTCAGTCTCAGTTAATGAGTTTTTCTTGATTCTGTCCTCTTGTGCCATTCTAACCCTTCCCTGTGACAAACTTACCCTACCCTGCATCCCTGACCAATCTTACCGTAATCATCTCAATGTTACATTCTACCCAGTTTAGTCCCGAGTTCTCACACCTTGACAGAAACCCCCATTGCTCTCAAACTCGGTGAAGGTCTAGTTAGGCAGGAGATTTCATACCCTGTGTATAGAGGTGTTATAGGATTAGGGACTTAGTGAGGTATACAGTTATAAGAAACAACACCAAAGAATCAAACGGTTAGGAGTTACGGAAATGAATCTTGGGGAAAAAGAATGTTATGGGATGACCTGGCCTTGTGGTGAGAGATGAGGGATTGCTATGAAAATATACTCTGTGAAAAGGGATGGTCTAGATTAAATGGCCCGAGTGCAGTTTATTTCAAAATTTCTTACTCAACAGCAAGATAGGCTGTCATTAATCCGTTTACCCGACATCCTTTGACGCAGGTAAAGATAGTGTACTCACTAAACTATTAAAGCACACAACGTAATAACTCGTAAGTCTGTATAAAAAAATAAAAAAAAAAGTAATGGATACCTCTATTAGAAGAAACGATATTGGCAAACCCTCCCAAACTATGCCGTGTTCTAACAATCCCTGATTTCCTCATACCTGTATTACTGTGTGACCTGCATGAAGAAAACCTATGCAACAGCAAACTGGTTAAGTCTGTTTTGTCTTCTCTCGCCTGTCTTCCCTTATGCCTATGATCTACAGTCTTTCAACCTGCAGTGTGCTCAGGCATGTCCAGATAAATGGATCACGATTTTGTGGTTCTCTCTTTTTCAACTTTCTCTGAGAACGACACCTTACACGTATACAGACCTTTAACCATCACAAACATTAATATATTTCTAGAAACAAAGCATGAGAATCTATTGAGCAGGACATGGGATTATTACTATGCCAACTTGTGTAGTCAGAAATTATGAAAAATTGTTTGCTCCAGTATTTGTCAAGATGTCTCCTTACTGCACTTCACCAAGTCTCACCAAGCTTATGCAACTCTGGTATCTGCATTTCTCGTCTGGAGGTCAGTAGGGTCAAGGAGGGCTACAAAGGGCTCCTATCAAAGCAGTCAATCAACAACTCAGTAGGTAACTCAATGACATTGGTTCTTCTATGTCAGCCCCTACGAGAGTCCAGCAAAAAACCTGTACAAAGAAAAGCATACACAACGCTGCTATGAATTCTTAAATCATATCGCTTGCCTTTCTTATCCTGATTTTGATTATCGCATGAATCACCAAGATGTAAGACTCTATGTAAGAATGAAGCAAAGAAAGGTATGAACAAAAAAAGCAAAATATTATAAATCTGTCAAAGTGAAGGAGATCTTATGAAAGCTGTCTGTTGCTACTACTTCTCCAGCAAAGTTAAAAGAATATTTTGGATTTTTCCTCGTGCAAGATTTTTCCCTTTTTTCCCACTTATTCTTCCGTACTCTCTCTCTCTCTCTCTTTCTCTCTCTCTCTCTGTCTCTCTCTCTCTCTCTCTCTTTCTCTGGATCTTGGCTGCCTATCTGGCGTCAATCAGATTAAGAGAACGGAAATAAGCTTAGAATGATGGAATGAAAACACCGTAAGTGAGAGTGTAAACGGAACCACTCCGTTTGGCTGACGGCTGTAACGTGATTCCACATTAAACGTCTAAACTATGGCATTCATCGCTGTGAACTGGCAACATGTGTTTGGAATAATGGTCTGTGATTCCCCTTCCCCCCTCCCCCACAACTATCACACTATCACTCAATGGGAACTAATATTTGGAGAGTTAGCACAGAGGAAAGCAGATCAACATATAGGTAAATGTGAAATGAGGACATAGAGATACGGCTTCAAAGGGTGATTAAAATGGGAAATGTTAGAAATTGATAACAGGTCATGAAAGGGAAGGCCATGTGAAGGATGTGGTTATATGCAGTCCGATACTTGGAGGACTCTCAAATGCACATCACAACTACGAAGCACCACACATCTTACGTACGATTAACTCTAGAATCTGGTGACGTACTTAATTGTTTTACGATCTTCCGTTTCGTTCACCTTACTGTGCACTCTTCGTAATGAAAGGTTAAATACAGCTTCCTTAACTCCCTCACTTCTAGAAACCTTTCCTAACTTGAATAAGGTTTGGTGGTCCTCTGGTAGAAATGAAAAAACATAACTGCAGTGAAAATGTTAGGGATTACCCAGGAAAATTCGCAGACTCGATCACATATCTCATTACGCTAATCTGACCATTAATCGGACCTGTTAAAAAGAACATCATCCCACCCGTAGATTGACTCCTTTGCATCAAACAATTCCCTTTTTCACATATTCTACAAGAATTTTACACCTGTGCCGGGGAAGCAAGAGCAGAGTATTATTTTGGTTGTAATCTCTCTCTCTCTCTCTCTCTCTCTCTCTCTCTCTCTCTCTCTCTCTCTCTCTCTCTCTCTCTCTCTCTCTCGTAGTAGGTAACAGCCAGATTCTAAAACGTGGGACTTACAGGCTTATACTTTTAGATATACCATCAGGAACTCTGGGTATTAAAAGGGCTTCCACGATGATTGCTTACTTTACTGGAAAAGGCTCGTCCAATACTCTGGGGAGTCTGGATGATCTCTCTTACTCCTGATTTTGATGGTAGAGAAGTAAGCATCCTTTTATACAATGCCGTTGCTGAGTTAAGGAATTCTGGGATTTGTACACATAAATAAGTCTTCTCACCGTTCTCTTCCTTCGTCTGCATTTTTGCGATGGGAAACTGCCAGTGCAAGTGCAAGAAAAAACTGCATCACACATCCATTCTCTTGGTGTGCATATTACAATGTGTGTGTGTGTGTGTGTGTGTGTGTGTGTGTGTGTGTGTGTATGTGTGTGTGTGAAAAGAGCAGTTCTGACCCGGTTTTAACTCAACTCGGTAAAAGGACTGAGGATCAAACAAGAAGTACAACTATTTTTTTTTTAGAACAATACGTCAGAGGTCTAGGCCAATGGGGTGGATTAAGGTCTGACTTTATAATGTAAATTTTAACAGTTTTTATCCAAGTTACTGTAGACTGGTGGAAGGATTGAAGGTAGGGCATAAATTACGGGAGTCAATTTTGAAAGCAATCAGTTACAGGACAAGGTCAAGGTTACAGAGCAAGGTCAAGGTTACAGGGCAAGGTCAAGGTTACAGGGCAAGGTCAAGGTTACAGGGCAAGGTCAAGGTTATAAGGCAAGGTCAACGTTACAAGGCAAGGTTAAGGTTTGGCCCGTCTACCTGAATGTGAACAAAATAGCTAAATAGTTTTGACCTGATCTGGGCCAAACTTGGAGGAAGAGTTCAGGGTCAACAAGGGGACCGACCTGCAGCTTTCTGGACAAGTCAAGGTCGCGCCGCCATCTTAGTTTTCATCCTTTTTAGATCGAACTTGTTAGAAAAGTTTAGGCAAGGTGAAAATACAGCAACCCAATTCTGAAGAGTTAAATGTGAAGGTCATATGAAGAGATAAAGGGTCAGTGTCTCAGGATAAACAAGGATGAAGGCATACAGTTTTGTAGAGGTCAAGGTCACAAGGCAAAGGCAGATGTTCAGGCCACTTTTGATTCGTTCTGGACTAATCTCAGTGAAATAGTTTATGGTCAGCCAAGGATGAAGGGATTTGATACTGAGAACAATAGGTCACACTTCATAGAGGGCCAGGCCAACACAAACAGTTTTTATCCGATTCAGACCGTCGTTGGTGGAAGGGTTGAGGGCCAGTCAGAGTGAAGTAATTCGATTTTGAGAGCAATCGGTTGAAGACGAAGGTAACAGGGCAAAATCAAATGTTCATCTTATGTAGAGGGCACAGTTGTTGTATTCTCATGGTGCTCCTTCGTGTCAGTTCTACGAAGAAGGATGGTTTCATTTTCGGCAACTCGCCCTATAATACTGCACGAGATTCAGCCAGCCTGCCTGCTAGCCTGCGTGTGTGAGTGTGTGTGTGTGTGTGTGAGTGTGTGTGTGTGTGTGTGTGTGTGTGTGTGTGTGTGTGTGTGCACGTTCTCCTTTTAGAATATTTGATGCCTTAACACCTCTGAGGATATTTGATGTTTTTTAAAGAAACCTTCCAGTTGACTGTCTGGCCAATCCAAAGATCTTCTACTGTGTATTTAATTCTCCATCCATAACTTAAAAGGGGGAGGGGGGATCAGCTCCCCGACCAAATTTAAATTGATCAAAAATAGTGAAATGTGGGTAGCAATGTCTTTGATGCCTTAGTACATGGACTCTCATCCGTAATGCGATATTTGGGGAACATGACCTCAATGCTTCTTGGGAGGGGTCAGCTCCCTCTCTCAAAAATGTAAACGATCGAAAATTGGGGAAATGAACACAGGCTTTTTAACGAAACTTTTCAAGCTAATTCGTCTGGTTCCTTGATAATGTCTTCCAGTATATAAACTTTTTCCAACTACTATTTCTTGGTGATCCCCCCTCTCCAAAACTTACAAGAATAAAAAGGGGAACGATAGCAGATACTTCTTTGATAACTTAGTACATGTTGTAGGATTAGCTCCGAGGCGCTAACTACAACTAGCGCTGTAGGCATAAGGTTTTACACAATGCTATATGTAACTACGGTATGTAACTACGTAGCTATGGGTAACAATATGTAAAACAGGTAGTTATGTCTGAGTTCTCCAGGTAGAGACAACTACACATCCCTTTGTAGACTAATCAAGAATGACAAACACCGCTGGTCATGTGCCGGAAACGTGACCGACACACACACACACACACACACACGCACGCACACACGTACGCCCACACAGTTTAGCCGGAAGCTAGAGGAGGATATAAGTCCGATATCATATGTAGGAAAGTTAGACAGTGAGTCAGACAGTTAGACAAGGACGGAAAGGGAGAGATTCCCAGTGAGCGATAGTGAGTGGGAGAGTGAGAGGAAAGTAGGATTCACTGATTGATTGATTGTATTAAAATCTGGCGGCACAACTGCAAGGGTCATTTGCCGCCGGACAACAAGCTAAAAGACGCAGCAAATAAAAAGCGGATATTCAAAATAAAGTTAATAACTGTTATTCGAAAAAAAAAAAACATTGAAAAGTATAATAGAATAGATAATAAAATGTCAATTACTTATAAAAGTGGAAGATGGCCCGCCTCCTGAAGAAAACTAAAAACCTCCATAAAATTGCTAGAGGCTCCACCAAGCATCGAAGAGAGACAGTAGGCACCATGAGGAACCCATGTGTAAGGCAAGAGTGACCAATGGGAAGCCTAGCAAGAGCCACCTCCAAACGCCGTGGCAGGGAGGGGAGAATCCTTGGCACAACCACTCTCTCAAAGATTTCTTTTAGTTTATTATGAGCAACACCATCCCAGTGTCTCTCCCAGCACGTATGAATTCTGGACCGCAAGTGAGATGTTATGTCAGAAGTAGGAAGCGGGTAGTCGGATGGGGGCTGTTGAGAAGCCGAAGGTATCCGCCCTCTCATTGCCCACCACTCCAACATGTGCGGGAACCCAGCAGATATTCAGAATGAGGAACAGCCAACTCAAAGTAGCTATAACTATAGGATGGGAAGAGTTAAAGGAGTCCAGGGCCAAAAGTGCCCCTTAAGAATCGCTAAAAATAGCAAAAGGATTGTCATGGTGAACAAACACACCAACGTCAGGGCTAAAACGATAGCTGACAACTCTGCGGTAAAAACTGAGGCAGCCAATGGAAGACTACCTCCACAGCGAAAACTGGAAAATACCACTCCAACACCAACACCAGAGGCGGATTTTGAGCCATCAGTATAGACAGGCACAGAACCAACATGACTACAAGAATGTTTGAAAAATAACTGTAAAAGATACTGAGGAGCAACAGAATCCTTTGAGCCTGCCAAAGACCTGCAGAAAGTTACCTTGGGCAAGATCCATGGCGCAACCCTCAGGATCCCAACCGGACTAACAGGTACTGCTGACAAACCAAACTCCTCCAGGATATCCTGAACCCTATATCCAAATGGATGAGGCATGCGAGAATGCCTATGATAATACAAAAAACAAGACTGAGGCGGTGGCTCAATCGGTAGAGAGGTGGCTTGCAGTCCCGACGGACCCAGGTTCGAATCCTCACTGGGGCAGGGAACAGTTTAAGGATTCGAATCTCATTAAATCAAGCTTTACTGATGTACCAGAAGCCCCTCCGACATGTCGTAAAAATTCCCCCGCTAATACCAATACACCAGTCCTGTATGAGACAGCCCTAGCGTGTATTCAATATGGACGGTGAGTGTTAGCGCCGAAGTGGTGACATGTTGAGGTGTTGGTATGTAGGAGAACTGCTGGGCCTTGATAGCAGGCTGTGAAGCCTATGTCCAGAGTCGGACACATAAAAAAAAAAAAACACACACACACTCACAGACAAGCGAGTCTGGAAGGCGACGAATCCGGAGCCAGCACTGCGCTGCAACAGACTGACACAGTAGACCTAAGGGAGACACACCAACCTCCACCAATATGGTGGGAATCAGAGATGACCGAAAAGCCCCACTTGCAAGGCGAAGACCAGCATGATACACAGCATCTAAAGTTTTTAGACTGGACTCTGTGGCAGAGGAGTAGACCTCACAGCCATATGACGGCTTGGATGTTACAAAACCCTGAAACAGATGCAAGAGTGTCCTCTGATCAGCACCCCAAGAAGTATGGGACAGAACCCTCAACAGACTGAGAGCCTTCATGCGTGATACTTTAAGATTTGCCAAGTGTGAAGCCAAAGTTAAACGGCGGTCAAACGTCAAGCTCAAGAATTTTGTCTCTGCCACACAAAAGTCTCCTGCCACAAAGCTGGAGATCAGGGTCCGGGTGTACTCCTCTCATCCTACAGAAGTGCATAGCCACGGTCTGGGAAGGGGAAAACCGGAAACTCTTGGAAGTGGCCCAGGCAGAAATCTTGTCCAAGGAAAGCTGCATACGCTGCTCAATAGCAGACATGCGGGAGCCAGAAAACCATATAGCTAAGTCATCCACATAAAGAGATGAGGATACCCCAGCAGGCACGGTGTCGAGGATACCATTGATGGCCACTGTAAACAGGGAAACACTTAAGACACTCACCTGTGGAACACCTTCCTCCTGGCACAGTGGCGCAGAGACGGTAGAACCCACACGGAACCGAAACACACGATCAGTCAAGAAGTCTTCAAGCAACACGGGCAGGCGACCACGTAAACCAAAGGCATGAAGTTGCTGGAGGACGCCATGGCGCCAGGCAGTGTCATAAGCCTTCTCAAGGTCAAAGAACACAGCCACTAGATGTTGCTTAGAGGTAAAAGCTTCACAGATTGATGCTTCGAGCCTGATAAGGTTGTCCAAAGTACATCGAAATTTACAGAAGCCACTATGCGAAGGAGAGAGAAAGCAACTCTTCTCTAGAGACCACACAAGCTTGACATTGACCGTCTTTTCAAATAGCTTTCACACACATGATGTTAAAGCAATTAGGTGATAGTTGGAAACCTGGGAGTGGTCTTTACCAGGCTTGGGATTGGGGAGGACAACACCCAACTTCCAGCTCTTGGGAAGAGAGCCCTCGCCCCAAACTCTGTTTAAAAGGTCCAGTAAAAACTGAAGTGAATCAGTCGGCAGACGACGGAGCATAATTTATGGAATTTCGTCAGGTCCAGGAGCGGTGTCACCACACTCTGAGAGGGCAGCACGTAGCTCACTGAGACTAAAGTCTAAATAATACGGCTCTCCGCCATGAGAGTGAAAGTCCAGACCCAGCCTCTCCTGATTCCTACAAAAGCTAGCACATTGCTTAGAAGGGTCTTTTTTTTTAAGACAGCATAAAACTGGTTTGCAAAAGCAGAGGCTACTGCATCTGGCGCTGACACAAGATCTCCATGGAGTCACAACACCGGTGGAGAGAGGGGCGAGAACCTACCGGAAATCTTGCGCACCCTTTTCCACACCACTGGCATTGGAGTAGAGGACTTAACTGTAGAAACATACGACCTCCACGAGTTGCGGCGAGCATCCTTCATGACCCGTCTATAGTGAGCACGTGCTTTGCAAAACTGGATTTTTATAAAAACAGCATCACGATTGGCAAAATACCGACGGGCAGCTGCTTTGTACGCTCCTTTTGCTATAGAGCAGTCATCATTCCACCATGGCACAGGTCTCCGGGAAAAAACACCAGAAGTCCTTGGGATGGAATGAACCCCTGCTGAGAGAAGAGTCTTAGTAAAATAACGTTCAGCACCATCAATAGTTGAAAAATCAGTAACTTTGTAGGCAAATACACACAGTTTCTCAAAAAGAGACCAATCAGCCCTATCCAGACACCACTGTGGCATACGGGCCGCAGGAACAGAGCGAGTAGTCTGGACCAACACAGGATAATGGTCACTGTCATGCAGATCATCCAAAACCTCCCAAGAGAAATCAAGGGCACAATCAGAGGAGGAAATGGTTAGGTCAATGACAGAATATTTGCCAGTCTGAACATGAAAATGGGTCGGCCTCCCATCGTTTAGGACCACCAAATCTAAATCCCCAACCAAAGAGGCAAGAAGATCACCCCGGGGATTTGAAAGTGAGTCACCCTACAAAGGATGGCGGCCATTAAGGTCACCAAGGAGTAGAAAAGAGGGTGGAAGTTGACTAATAAGGGTCTCCAGATCAGCACACATAACAGGAATGGAAGGTGGAAGGTACAGACAACAAACGGTATAACGCCTTCCAACGTGCATCTGTACCGCTAGAACCTGAAGGGGAGACTGTATTGTAAAGGAAATAAAGGGGACATCAGATCGGCACAGAATGGCACATCCACCGCTGTGACCACCAGGAGGAGATGCATGGAAGACCTTATACCCCCTAATAGAAGGAAACGGTCTATCTCCCACCACTGTCTCCCGGAGACAGACACAGAGTGGCCTCACAGCGGAGAGTAATAACTGCAATTCCTCCCAATTTGCCATGGCACCTCTACAATTCCATTGAAGACAAACTGGAACCGATTGAGCCATACTGATTAGAATTACTGAGCGGGTTTGGACTGATGCTTATGAAAGCCCTTTGGAGGAGCCTGTCCGGCACCAGAAACCCGCACCCTCTGTCCAACACCCGAAGGCAAACGTGAGGATGAGGAAGTAAGTTTTACTACACTCCTTCTTGGAGAGGGCACACCAGTTTGTTTGGAAGGTGGCTTGGGGGCCGCCTTTACGGATGTAGGACGGCCAGTGCTCCCACCAGAAGTCCCAGAAGTGGAAGCAGAGTCCACAGGACTCGAATCATTTGAGGAGGACATCCTATGCTTTAGATCTAAAGCAACACCATCCCCTGGTGGGGACTGGACCAGAGGTGAACCATCAGTTTCAGCTGTCACCTGGCTAGATTCCTCAGCCTGCGGGGCAGAGGGAACAGGAGAGGGTCAGCACAAGGGTCGACAACAGAGACCTTAGGTGGCCGGTCTTCAGACTCAGAGGACTCTGATGAACAACGGTAACATTTGCCAGGTACAGATGGAGCCTCGAGCTTACTGGATAAGATGGGAGAAGGAGTCTGGTCAATGTGGACATCTGCCACAACCTCAGAAGTGTGCAAGTCATCAGTCACCGAATTGGGGGTGGAAGCAGTCAGATTAGCGGTCGGGCAAACATCATTCTCCCCTACAGGACTAACCATGGAGACAGTATTCTCTGTTTCACGAGTCGAAGGAGTGGGTACTGGAGTGGGTCGAGGCTGCCTTTGAGATACGGGGCGATGCACTGGTGTTCTAGACAGGACAGAAGCATACGTAACCCCTGGCTGAAAGAAGAGAGTCTGGGCTCTCCACTTGGCTTCGGGAAATGAAACTCTCTCGCGTGTACGTATTGTTACGGACGTGTATATTAAGGTGCACTCTTAACCCTTAAATTAATCACCAAAAGGGATAAGGTAAAGTCCACAAGAAAACTAACTTAACTATACTGTATACTGTAACATACACGTCCAGTAAGAAGATACCAGATTCGTTTTACAAAGGGGAAAATGCACACATAGCTCTGCGTAATACAAATATAAGCTAGGTACTCTTACCTAACCAGATCACAACTCAGTGGAGCGTAGGTTCACAAACAATACTCGCAGATACCGAACACGAGTGGCTTCGAGACAGGGTTAAACCAAGTATGAATCACACACAAGTATAGGTGAGAGAAGTGAATAAATTATACAAGTGTAGTTGGAGTAGTGAATAAACTAATAAGGGTGCAAAACAGTGTCTTTCGTAATTAACGTCATGTATTGAGCAATGAGAAACTATGAGGGAAAGTGTAATAAAATGTGACAAACAATGTACGTGACCGTAACAAAGACGTATGAATGTGTCTCTTGAAAGTGACTTTAAAAGTGATGCTCTCTGCTAAATCGAGAGCTTATAAGAGGTCGTTTCTCCGCCTCTTTCGGTTATTTAGCCATTAGGCTGTTTGGACTACAGTCTCCAACCACTCATCAGTACTACTACCTCGTACGACCCATGAGGGCCTTACTCAGCTCACCCATAGCCAATTACGAGCCATCAAGAAAGTCAGAGAAAGATTTGGCATATTTTGACTGGTAGTTACTCTGGAAATACGCTCCGCCCCTCTTAGGCTTATCCTACTTTCTCGCGGGCAGGAGCAGATAAACTGGGAAATAGGATCTTTGTGATAATCTCCTAATCTATTTCAAGTGATCTTCTGACCGCTGAGTACACACAGCCGGGTAGGACTTGACCCTTTGTCCGACCCACCAAGTCAGAACACGATACAAAAACGATACGTAAAGATTAACTAATTTCTCAGCAGCTCATTTTATCTGTACACTTATCATCTCCCTCTCCTATTTCTATCTCACAGCTGGGGTATCTACGCCAGTAACAGTATGGACAAAATATCTCTTTCCAGGCAGTATCGGGGACAGCTCTTACAAGACAAGAGGACCTCCGCAATGATAACATTTAAGGGGCCCTGGGCAGTCGCCAGTATGACCTGGTCCACCACATGAGACGCAGATACCAGGAAGGCCAGCTTGTGCACTGCGGCAAAAGCGGCTAACATGTCCATATCCCTGGCAGTGGAAACACCTCTTTGGGGTTGGAACATAGGACTTCACTGGCAGAGAAAGCCAGGCGAGTTTCACCACTGTAGGCAATGTCAACCTATTAAATGTCAGGAACAGTGTTGGTGTCGGGGTCAAAATACCTTCTATTTTCTTCTGTGGGCGCTCGACTTTCAGCGCGCCTGAAGACTGCAGTTCTTCCATAACCGTGCCTCTGAATATCGAAGGTCACGAGAATGAATCACACCTTTACATTGGTTAACAGTAGCATGGGGTACGCAGGAAACAACTGCATCGGAGACTGAGGTTAATTTCATTAATTTTGACCTCAATACCAGGGAGGAGGCCTCGATGAGGATGCTTCCATCCCCCTGCGAACAAATTTTAGGTTCGCTCCCACGAGCATCAACTATGGCTCTGTGTAAATAAAAAATATCCATATCCAGCACTGACTTATCTACCGAGGGCTTCAGCACTGGATATTTTGCATGTCTTTGGCACCATTTCGGCTGGAACTAACCCCAGAGTCGAACCAACCTGACAAGACCTCCTCCTAGTCCCAGTTGAGTGCTGGTGCAGAGGAAGGAAGTCTCCAGGGGCCTGGAAAGGCTCCAGGGTGGCAATACAGGAGGTGGGGTCCGTAGAAAGGCAGGGGACAGATGTAGTGTCGTCAACAAGAGCCTGATTTTTATTGAAACTCCCCATTTAACAACCAAAAAACCTTCATTCCCCCACCCCTCCACCCACCATGGAGCCCAACAAGGGGAGGTCGTATGCCAGGGATAACACCACTGGCGACCCCAGAGGTAGCAGGAGAGTATACGCGGGTAACCACCAGGGGACCCGGACAAGGGTGACTCCAGGACGATAGGAGCCACCAGGCCCTCCAGTGCCCACTTGACCCCAGCCAACGCATGACCAGCCGGTTGACCTGGACGGGCCCAACCAGACCACCCGTCTGGCCAGAATAAGGGACCATCGTGCAGCATCGCTCAACCTCCAGGACTCCCGTCTCCCAGCATTACGGGACGCCACGCACAGCAAACACGTGGGGAGGCGACAGTCCCGCCCTAGATGGCAAATGGGCTGGAACTAACATCACCAGCAGGCCTCCTCCACTAGTGATGTAGGGGGTGCTTGGTCCACGAGGCCGACAAATACAGAAGCCAACAAAGGTAGGTACGCCTCCAAAGTAGGTGGCACCATCAACCACGCTTCAAGCCCCGCCACCACGTCAAGGTGACCCCCTGCAGCGGGGTACACATTTATTAATGAATGAATAAAAAGAATTTATGTTTATTAAACTGAGTATGTTAATTTGGGAAATAGATAGACAAGAATATGATCCTGCGTGGATTACTTTCGTGAAAATATGTTAATTTCTGAAATAAATACATGTGAATGTGTTGCTGTGTGAAGTAGCTACACAAAAATTTATATTTCTGGAATAAATACATGAACATTTTTTATTTTGTAATATTTTGTTTCTTTCTCAATTAAATGCATTAAAATAACTATTAAAAAGTAAACTGTACAAATACCCATATTATGCAATTAAAAAACAAGAAGCAGTGCCAAGGCACAGCAAACCCGTCCACGGCAATCATTTTAGTGCTGACGTACAAACACAGCAGGATATCTGGTCAGAGATGTCATGTATCATATTTCGAGTAAATCGGGTGACAACTGACAATTTTATGCCTATTTGAAATTTTAGGCCAGACCCACCTGGCATGACCCCCTACCGCTGACATGGGGGTGAACCCCCTGATGTAATAAGGCATGTTATAGGATGCAGATTTGTAAGATGCACCTTTACGTTTTGGTTTCATGTCGATATGACGAATTTAAAAGGAGTTATGACGAAAAAGCTTTTTTTTTTCTTTTTTACATTTTTGGGGCCTACAGCCTGGGCCTTGGCCCAATTTGACCCAAAATTTAATCAGGTGATCAGAAGGTCATAGTCCATCATCCCTGTAATTTTAGATAAAATCGCACCAGTAGTTTTTGCATAAAGTTCTTAACAGGCAGACAGACAGACAGACAAACCGAGTGAAAACAATACCCGTCCCCGAGTTCCTCCGGGGCGGGGACGGGTAATCAATAAGAATTAAAATTAAATGCCTGGGGTAAATCACACCCCATAGCACTAACGGTGTTTTAAAATCCCACTGCACCAACGAAGGGTTAACATTGCTAGGCTCTTACACTCGCTTTGGGCTGAATAAATGGTCTGGTGCTGAGTGAATTAAAATGCAAAGGAACACGAAAACGAGAGGATACATATGAAGACCTTAGAACTCATACATTTATAAATACAGTGCAGGACTTTCTCTTACATCCAGCCCTTCTATAATTCGCAAAGCCGTTGATGACTAACGAAACATAAGAGTGTATATCAAGGGAGCATGAAAGTGTGCAAATATTTAGTCATTATTAGCAAAAATCTTTCCACACCTTTTAAATACCAATCAGATTCGTTATTAACATTTGCCTGTTATCATGCTATACGATAACAGTCTCCACGTTTAAGTATCGAAGCCACTAAACCACTGTGTCGTTCATTATGCAGCCAGTAATTGTTCCATGTGCAGTATAATTGAAATTTTGCCGTGTGTTGTTTACTGCACATTTATACATTTCTGTTTCCATTATCTACCCCGTTGTGTCCATTATTTTACCTACAGTAACCATTTTAGTCCCTGGCACCCGGCCCAACGCAATAAAACAGAGTGGCTCAGCTGGCGAGGCGTGCTGATAAACGCGATTTACGTGAGTGGCACTAGAGTATTGGAACACACATGACTGTGATTGGGTCACACTGCCAGGCAGCCTTCCCTCACGCCCCTCGCGCTAGTCCGCTCAGGCAACACCTTTTCTGCACTTTTCCCCAGTGCTTATCGGAATATATTCCTGCTTGTAGGAAATACTTATTTTACTCTCCTTTCACTATTACTCACTTGCACCTGAATATACAGTATGATCCGTCAGTGACTAGAAGAGAATTTAGTTCCGATAAGAAGATTTTAATGGTGACTAATTAGTACACTCTGGCTCTATTTCTATTCTCTCAACTGAATAAAATCATCCATCGATGGCTGGAAATACAGTATATTCTTGTGGAGAAATACATGTATAAATACGTATGCAGACTGATGGTTTTTATTAAGAAATCGACAGTATGCATACAAACAGGAGGCATGTACTAAAATTGTGTATTGTAAAAGAAATTCAAAGTTTAGTTAAAATGCATTTCGCTAGTTTCGTAGGTCATCAGTTGTAAAAATAGTGGCCCAAGGAAGAGATGTGCTTCCTATAAATGATTGATAGCCACTGATATTTGGTATGAATTGTCTGTTGTTGTCAATTTCTTTTCCAGCTTTGTGAAGCTTCAGTTGCTACACTTTCGTAATTCGAAAAAGGTTCGTTAGTTTGAAGCTTTAATTGGGTGAGTGTCTCATAGTCTCTATTTAATAATGGTCTAAATTTATTTATGAAGTATTTTTCTTTTGACTCTCTTAATATAGGATCATCCTTTTTTACTTTATAGAAGGGCATAATGTTAAACATTGGAGAACATTTTTTTTTTCACATTAAGATATGTGGGTATTAACATATAATCCTTTACCGTGATTTATATGATCGCTGTGGAGGTTGGTAAGGACCCGGAGATTTGATGTCTCATATATGTAACTATCCTTGCATCCACTGTAGCGAATTACATAAATGCAGTTTTGTGTCGAGTATCCCATTTTTTCGTTAATTTTGAATGTATAGTTGACATAGGGAAAAGTAAATTGGCTGCCTTCAGTTATTTCCGTGCAGACTTTACACTTCTTGTCTTCACATCTTTTCACTTTGAAACTATTTACGTTATTAAACCTAGCCCTTGTTAAAATTCCTTTAGATTACTGGGTTGTCACTCTGTTTAAATTAGGAAGGCATCTTTGTAAATATCTTCTGTTTCGGGTGCCTGTTTAGGAACATTAATTGTACATGAGACTTCTTTAAAGTGGTAAACATAATTTGGGTTATAGCTTGTTATACATGGTGCTGTATGTGTATCTCTGGGTGTTTATTACTGGAGCCCTGGAGGTGACCTATGGGTATTTGTTTTGCTCTTTTTATGCCATTTCCTATAATATTTTTAGGATATCCACGTAGCATAAGAAAAATTTTTCAGTTCACTTAATCTTTTTTCCTTTAATTCAGGTTCTGAAACTATTGTGCACATCCTTCGTGCTAAATTAAATGGTATGTCGTTTTTTATGTGCCTGGGGTGATTAGAATTGTACGTTAGATAATGTTTTGTATGTTTCCTTGTAGCGAATATCAGTAATCATTTTCTTATCCTGCCTAATAAGTTCTATGTCTAGGAAAGTGACTGTGTCTCCACTTGCATCACATGTAAAAGTTAGTTTGGAGTCCAGGTTATTCATGGTGTTTATGATTGATGAGAAATGTCCATTTCTCTCATCCCATATCATAAAAATATCATCCAGGTATCGCATATAGTTCTTTATCATTTATCTGCTATCGTTTTACCAAAATATGACACTTGAGAGTATAAGGTGTTTTCCATGTAACCCAACACAAGATTGGCATAATTTAGTGCAAATTTTGTCCCCATTGCTGTTCCAGTCACCTGTAAGTAATTTTGCCCAATAAGTTAGAAAGAGGTATTTTCCAAAATTAATCGGCATCCTTCTTTTATTGAGTTTCCAGGTATACGATTTGTATTATCTTAGTGTTCATCAATCCTATGGGAAATATTTTCCCTCAGAGCGGCTGCACTCTTTACTTTTACAATAGTTGTCGCTGTTAAAGGCAGAGGAAAACTTGTAGTGCACTAATAACGATTCAAGCGGTTATAT
>JAGKTI010001027.1:39335-51900 GCA_018397915.1 Birgus latro | reverse complement strand
TGTGTGTGTGTGTGTGTGTGTGTGTGTGTGTGTGTGTGTGTGTGTAAACTGATCCATCCTACCACTGCGGCTGAGACAAATTTCACTGGGTGGGTAAAAAAGAAGATACGTTCGTTGGGAAATTACGAGTAATTTGGGAAAACATCCCTGGGGAAATGGATCCAAGTACAAATCAAAGTCCAAGGGAAAAAAAAAAAAAAAAGCATGGCGGGTGTAGGTGTACCACACTGGAAGAAAATGGGTCTGTGGTAATAGCACGTCCATAAGAAAAAAAAAACCATGAGAATTTAGGTCCTTTGGGAAATATATGTCCATGGTAAAAATAGGTCCATTTGGTAAGAATTGCTCAATTAAAAAAAAGAAAAAAAAAAGGTCTGATATTGAAAAGCTAAACCCAGGGTAAAAGGAAAATTATATCCATTAGGAAGAAAAAGTCAGTAGGGAAAATGGTCATGTGGAAAAAGATCCATGGGGAAAACAGGTCCATGAGGAAAAATAGACCCATGAGGAAGAATAGGTCTAAGGTGTACAATTATTCCATAGGTGTATAAGAAAAAAAAGGTTTAAAAGGTAAAATTATTGTATTATTGGAAATACAGCTGCTGAGGAATATAGAGCCAAAAAGGAAAATAGGTTCATGTAGAACAGCTAGTACATGTGTGTTAATTGATCCATGTGGAAGCAGGTTCTTGGGTGAGACTTGGCAGGTAGGGGATTGACACCTAGAGTTATAGCTATAGACGAGCTTATGTTACTAGTTCCACTCGTGCTGGCGAACTGAGAGCAAGTGTTACGTTGCAAGTGGTGTGTGTGTGTGTGTGTGTGTGTGTGTGTGTGTGTGCGTGTGTGTGTGTGTGTGTGTGTGTGTGTGTGTGTGTGTGTGTGTGAAAAATGTAACTCAGTTTTCATCTGACTTAACCAAACTTAGTGGAAGAGGAGGGGGTCAGTCAGAGTAAACCTGTTATTTTCTAGAATAACAGGTCAAAGGTCAAGATGACATGGTTAGGTCAAAACATGACCTAGCAACGAGTTTAAACCTCGAGGAAGGAATGAGGGCAGGTCAAGAATGGAGTAATTCATTTCTGAGAACAATCAAATGTCGTGGTCATAGAGTACAATCAAGTTTCAATCCATGTATGTTTCTTTTTAATAAATCAGTTTTGATCCTATTTTAACCAGACTTGGTGGAAGTGTTGAGGGTCATCCAACAAGTAAACCCAATCCTTTAACAATAGGTCAAATGTAAAGGTAACTTGGCAAGGAAAACTTAATTCAGTTTCCATCCAATTTATACTATTTTATTGAAGGGATTTAAGTAAGACAAGAATAAAAGGATGCGATTTTGAGAACAAACACTCGAAGATCAAGGTCACAGGGAAAAGTAGACTCAAACAGTTTTAATCTTATCTGAACCAAACTTGCTGGAAGTGTTAAGCATCATGCAAGAATGAACGGAGTCAGGTCTGAGAACAATCTTTCAAAAGTTAGGGTCACAGAGCATGTTCAATTTTTGACCTGTGTAGCTGTGTGGAAGAAAATAAACTAAAACAGTTTTGATATGATGAAGAAATTTGGTGGCTTAAGCTGAGGACCACCAAACACGCTGACTTACTGTTTTTGAGAACAGCAGGTGAAAGGTCATGGTCACATTACAAGGTCAACTAAAGCAGTTTTCATCCGACGAAAACTAAACTTTTAAGGAAGAGTTAAGCTTATAACATGGATAAGGTCGTTCGATTTTGAGTGCAGTGAGTCAAAGGACAAAATCTGAATCAAAGTTACTAGAAGGGTTAAGAGCTAATCAACAGCGAAGTAACTCACTTTTGAGAGTAATCTGTCACGGGGCAAAGTCAAATATTCGGCCCTTAGACCAGCTGTTGAGTGCGGTTGTTCACTATCTGAGTGCTCCTTCTTCCTTTTAAAATATAACCGTGGATACAAGACACAAGCTTGTCTCAGCTCTACATTCAAGTAATATAAATCAGTTAGTTTTGTTCAACATGAGATGCCGCCCATGCGTCCTTTCAAGAGCCTCAGACAATTTCCCATCTGCTCTGTGTATTCTCAGCACACTCTACATTCCCAGTCTGTCTGATCTGCCGTAAGTTTCTCCACATCGACGAAGGCATGCACATTCTTTCCTTTCTCTATTTTTTTGCTAACCTTAGGAGGCAATATCTGCTCCTTATAAAATCCCCTTGCTCTTTCCCAGTTCATTACTCCATCCTCTTCCTGACTCTATGGACATGCATCATTCTGATATAATCACCCTTATGACTGTCACACACTTCTTTTTCCCCCTTTCCCTTTATACTAAGAAATTGTTGTATCTGACTTCCTGTTCTGTAGCATTACACAGTCCTCCCAAGCCAATCTCTCGTTTTCCAAATGAGTATGGTTCTGTGCAGTTATCATGATACTGTATATGTATCCAGTTACTCGTATATTCACAGCCATATCATATCTACATCTGGACAGTTGTCAAACGTGAATCCAGTAAAGCCTCATTCGTGCTAATACCAGTAGCACGAATGGCGATCTAAAAGGCTTTGTATGGCATGGTTTATGCATTTGCTTGACGTACTTTTATCAGATAGAAAGAACCCAAGGCTTAGAGCCTGCAAAACACATTCCTTCCCTAAGATGTTGATCAAAAATGTCAAATTCCAGAATTCTTCATCTCAAAATGTCTAGACACGTTAATCTTAGAAGACTTCAGAACAGAGGGAAGCACATACTGAAGAAGACAGTTTCTGAGTTACCAAGCTACAGACGTGTAATCCTGATATTGCCGGTTGATTCTTGCTTTAGAGAGTTGGACACAAAAGGCGTGAGTGAAGCTAGACTGGAAATCTGTGCGCGCTGCAGTAGGGGAGATGGCAACTGCACATTTTGAAAGCCACCAGCTTGCTTTGGAGAGCAATAAAACAAGCATGATGAAACTAAGGCTCTTTGATATTTGACGTGACGAAGAAGATAACTTTTGTAACGAAACAAAAGGCAGTCGGATGCGTCTCTGCTATGGGAACAGTAAACCTGAAAGGGAAAGCCACCAAAGTAATATCCGAGAATACCTCGATTCAAAGCATCAAAATGACACAGATACCCCTTCTTAAGAGGGTCTACAGGAAAATTACAATAGTGATCAGTCGAGTGCGGTGTAAAAGGAAGAGGTCAAGTAAAGAATTCAAAAGATTAAAGTTCAGGAACACGAGAAAAAGTTAGGTACCTGAACACATAAACACAACAGCCACGTTTGACTTTGAAATAAGTATAGAACAACTTGTTTACTAAAAATCTGGGACTGTTGACAGTTGCCTCATTCTCTTAGGTTCTGATAAGGAAAAGGTGGGATTTATAATAGAAGACGGTGTTAACTGAAAGGAACTTTAAGACAGGTCACGAATGTTGCAGAAATTTATAAAGAGTGAATCAGAAAATATATCTACTCATTTTAGCCCCTTCACTACAGTGTCGTCCTTTACATCATAATTTCGCTCTTACTACAGGATATCATTCAGGAGAGACTTTTCAAACTGTAATGATGAGATTTATCCTTCATATACCTCTTCATTGCCTGAGGTGTTCTCTTAATTTAATAAAACAATTTAGTGAAGGCCTGATTGAAATAAGAAACACGTCAGTGGATTGGGGGAGTTAAATGGCCGTCACCCCTTCATCCACCCCCCTGGGGGGACTGTGAGGCTAGACATAGGTTGGGTATTATGTTTAATGATTTTTGGGGAAAAAAAAGCTTAGCACTGAACTGTGCAAAATGCATAAAATGCATCCAATTTAGAGGCAAATATATACAGCTGTGTGCTGGATTACTTTCAGTATATTTCAAGAACGAAAAATGATTAGGAAAAAGGAATGTTGATCAGATGGATTCTGAGATCTAGTGGATAAAGAACAATCATAGTTCTCCCTATCACTAGTGCAGGAATACTGTCCGGTTTGAAAGCTCCTACAGTCATCCTCCAATAAAAGTTAAAGCACGAAAAAGAAAATGAGTGAGGCTACTGGCTTCTAGATATTCCTCATTTACTTGTTGCCACAGAACATCTAGCATCACCCAGCCACAGATCAGAAGGGAGGGGTCATAAGCTGCACCTGTGAAAGCTAGAGAGCCTCTTCCCGAGTGTCTCTGCAGGCAGAGCACAAAGGATTGATCTCATGAGTTGTAGTGCCTCCCACTGGCTGATCATAGAGATGTAATGCCACGGATGCCATCATACCCCATTGGCTGGTTAGAATAATGAATGGAACCTAAGGGAGTAGCGTCCAAGTTGTGACTCTCCCAACTGCCTAAGAACTAAGTGGAAGGAGACCGCAACTAGCCGAGCCCTAGAGACCCTATAGACCGCAACTAGCCGAGCCCTAGAGACCCTATAGACCGCAACTAGCCGAGCCCTAGAGACCCTATAGATATTAAGAGACGCGACAGTATTGCTGGTTTCTGATTGGCGATGAATTGAATGTCATGATGTGTGCCTCATTCGCGGTCTACTTTGTTACCATGTTTGTAACAGTCATGGATTCGTTTTGCTCTCGTGTCGAACCATGAGATATAGAAATGACATCCATAACTGAAATTACTAAAAAATAGTACTTAGAAAAACTATAACCATTAGGAATGTCCCTTATTTTGTTTTGATGATTTACGATCGTGATTCGCTACTCATACGACAGTCCACGACATCGCTGCACTGAATTTTATCTGGTTTATTCAACAGTGTAGCTGGTCAATTGTATTATATATTTATGCCTTGTCATTAATCTTTATTAACATTTTTCTACTGACAGGTCATGTCTTTTCTGATATTTAGTATTTTATAAACTGAAGCCTTTAGCATATTGCGAGGAGACTCACATATGTTCACCACAGGGACAGCCATAAGTATTCAGTCATGCGATATTTTTTACTGACGAGTACTTTAGTGACCTGAGTAGTTTATAGTCCTAACCAAATCTCGTAAGTTTACCCAGACATATATAATTTTCACGATAGTTATAAGCTACTATTTCGGGCCCAGGACCGAGTTAGTCTCCCTAGCTAGATACCAGATGAAATTTTTGTCTCTCATTAAGCGTCCACCCTATTAGAATGCAGTTGTCATATCGCCGTAATAACTTAGTGACTTCCTGATTAATTTCACTCTACCCAGACCATACCAGCACCTGTGTGTTTAATGATCTGCAAGCGGCTAAAAAAAAGATAAAGATTGAAGACAAGTAAAGGAAATTTTGTTCTTCTCATCATAGAATGGTGAAAATAATAGTAATTTCCCATTCCAATTCCATTAATCAAATCAACCCACCGTATAGCCTATGCATATTTTTTTATAATCAATGTGGACAGATTTAAGAGTGGTGGCATGCTTATGATATGTAAATTATTTAGATACATGTCCAGTTATTTGTCATTCTAAGGACGTTTGGCATTTGTAGAAGCTAGCTCTAACCTCCAGGCGATCCAGAATAGAGCTGTCATGTCTCTTTATATCTACAGGGCAGGGCTATTCAGTTACTTTAGGAGTAGAGCCGGATTGTGAACTCAGATTAATGGAAGGGCCATGCATTTATTTTACCTCCATTTTTTCTTCTGTCTAAACACTTATACATAGAAGAAAACGAAAGATAATTTGTTTTTACATTTTCTGCAAAGTACATGAAGAAAATGAAAAATGAAAAATTCTGTTCTGTTCGTTTATTTATATTCTTCCGAGTGTGTCAAAGACTCAAAGGGCCATTGAAAACCGAATCAAGCCCTGGATTTGATCTCTGAATCCATCCTTTACGAATCCCTGTAAAACACCTTGCACTGGGTGGCTGAGTGAGCTGAAGAGTGAATGGGTTAGTACGTGCGTACATGGATGAGTAGGTGTGTAGTTGGGTGGGCAGATTAGTGTGCAGGTGGGTGAAATAGGAAAAAAAACCTCATGTAGGGATAATAGGTCTATTCAGGGTAGTAGGAAACGCCCCCCAAGGACGGAAAATAGTTTTATGCGGGACAGGAAAGCCCCCCGTAAGGAGAAATATGTCCAGGAAAAATAAGAAAGACTGATTAATGGAGAAATAGGGAAGACTGATTAATGGAAAAATAGGGAAGATTTTGATTAATGGAAAATTAGTCTACAGCCATGAAGTGATAAGGAAACCCCATGTGGTAGGTTAAGAGATGCACAATAAGACTAGATCCGTGTGCAAAAATAGCTCCATGGCGGAATAGGTCCACAGCAAGGTAGCTCTAGTGGGAAAATAGGTCCTTTGGGTAAAATTGTCCATGAAAAAATAGGTCCATGGAAGAAAAAAGGTACATTAGCGATAACTGGTACATTAGTAGTATGTCTATGGGGTAAACGGCCTCAGACAGGATATTAAGTTCAATAGGTAAATAGGTTCATGGTAAAAACAGGTCCATGGGAGAAAATAGGTCCATATAAGGAGGGGGTCTTCCCATGGTGAGGAAGTACGAGAAAGGGGAAATTGTTCTATGGGAAAAATAGGCCCTAGTAAGGAATAACGTCCATTAATGAAAAAAGATCCATGGTGGAAACTGGTTCATGCGGGAAGAGATAAATGTGTGAAAAACATGCGGTAAGGGGTTATTCCCTGGGTTGGGTAGCCAGAGACGGGTTTGTGCTGCTAGTGCCTCTTTACTGGAGAGGAATGCAGCCAGCGGCGATAGTAATGTGTAGTGTAATATAGTCCTGATATATCCACTCTTTTAGTTCTATACAAAATATTCTGTTATCTTTGGGATCTGTGTATTTCTGTGCTTGAAACAACGTCATTGGGTTGATAACATTTGTAAATAAACTGACTAACTAGAAACTAAAAAATAATCTTTGTTATAATGTATTGCTTCACTGCATAGTACAATAACAGTGACATATCAAAAAATGACCAACCACACGATCCGTTGTCAGCAGTATATAATGTAACGAAATAAATATGTGAAATTACGTCGAACTGACCTGAAAACAATAGGAGTCATGGAAAATGGGTTGGGTAAATTCGACTGCAAGCTTGTTTCAATGAGATGGATGGAAGCTTCATAATTATATATATAACTAATGTTTGCATGTAAAAGTTTATGCCAATTAACTGGAGTACAGAAACCATTTTTTTTTTCCACAAAATGCAGACACATTTAGGTAGCATTACATTTACTAAGCAGACAGATAGATAAACAACTCTTATGTACCATTTTGCAGATGCGTGTTGAGAATTTACTTAGCAGTGAGAGAGAAAGGGGGGGGGGACACTCTCACACTCGCACACACGCACTAACTACTGCCACCACTGAGACACAGAGAGACAAAGCGTGGACATCGTTTGAGGATCCAGATGAATGCCCAGACAAGAGGGTGTAGTGTGTAGTGTACGATTTACGTATATAACCTACACTTGTTCAGATAACGCAATATTCAGTTCACGTAAAATCTATCGTACAACCCAAGAACTGAGTAAAGGCCTCTGAGAGCGGAGAATAACACAAAACCACTAAGCCACGCTGAATTCGATTTCGTGGTCGTATAACCCCTGTGTTTATCCCCGCGGTGGCTGAGTGGTTAGCATTGCTGACTGTGAAGCTGCCCGCCCATTAGCGCCAGGGTTCGAATCCTGGTGCGGACAGCTGGGGTCACTTGACTCAGGTGTCCATCCACCCTTTGTGGGCTGGTAGGTAAAATGAGTACCTAGGGTAACACCTAGGGGAGGTGACTGTGGTGACCTGGATGATGCAGTGGCCTTGTGTCCCAGGTTGTTGGGTGACAGGCCTATGAACGGAGATGAGCACCGCGCTAAGCGCCTCAGTGGCATACGCCCCACCTCATTTACAGTCTGAGGCATCTGCACCTGCAATTACCTAGATGTGAATAAGATCTCTTCCACTCAGGGTGACGTTTCTGCACTAAGCTTTCTCTTCATCAGCAATTATGATATTCATTCTGTTCAAAAAGTTCTCAGTAGATTGTATTTTCAGAGTTTGTTATTAGTTCACTCGTAAGAAGATAGTGTAAAACCATATCCTCACACACACAGTGATGGGCATGTACTGCTGCAGCCATATATACCATCCTGTTATCACTATTCTGTTACTATGGCATCGTCACACACAATCTCGGAACATAATATCGACAGAATGACGGCACAGCAGCTGCTAGCGGCCGGTATTGGATACATCCATGGAAAATGTGCAACTCTGTTATAATTAGGTTAGAGATATCAGGACGGGAAGGAATATCTAACTGCAACAGTGCGTTAACTTGCTGGAAATTTCATTATATCAGGTCGTAGAGCAACCAGTACGTGGAGGTAATACGGTATCTTGGGTCTTGGCTACATCGGCAAAACGTAGTTGATAATGGTGTAGTAAGAATTGAATTTAGTACAAATGGTAACTATATTGTCAGTTAACCTTAATTTTACGGACAGCGTTGTAATATCCAGTTATGAGAGGGTTTCAGATTACAAAAAAATTCCGAAAATATTTACGGTACATAAGTAAACGGTACATATATTCACACATATTTAAATAAACATACCTATATAGGGTGATTGACAACTCTAAAGCCCCAGAATGACGTCAGTATATCCATTATTAATGAATGGATTTGAATGAAACTCTACACGTACAATTTTCACTCTATGTCAACCATATACTGTTTCAGGAACTCTCTGAATTTTGAATTTAAGGAGACGCATGCCAGAAGTTAAATGCGTCTCTTCCCCCAGCGAGACTGAGTCGGTCAACTACACTGATCCAGTGATTATAACATACGCGATAACTAACTGCTTATTTAAATTTCTGGATCTGTCTTATAACTGTTCCTCTGTCTTTGGGGTCATCTTGAGGGAAAAGGATTTGAAAACAAGTCATGCAGAGTTAATTAGGTAAAAGAAAGCATTATTAGAGAAATAGTCATTCCAATCGATGTCAGAAAACCAAACTAAACTGAAATCAAATATTTAATAAAAATGTTGAAATTGTTCTGGTGCCTCAGACAAGTGAATCACGCTATATAGAAACACAATGTATATTCATAAAGATATAATTATACATAGAACGCCATTGGGTTGATGAACTTGTAAATAAAGTGACTAACAAGAAAATTTAAAAAAAAAAAAACTTTGTTATAGTGTATTGCTTCATTGTCTATTACAAAAGCAAGGACAGTCAAAACATTGGCCAATGAATGCGTATCGCACGTCGTCACTAGAAAGCTGGCTCAGTAATCTTTGCAAAAATAAAATGGTTGCAATTTACCATGCCAAAATTTAATCACATACCTGAGATACTGCCCACTAAGTTTGGATAAAATTTGCACAGTTGATTTTGAGATATTTTGGTCACACACACACACACACACACAGGCGGTTACAATATCGCTTGGCAAGGCAGGCGATAATGACAGATCAAAAAAGGATCGGCCACACGATTCGTTGTCAGTAGTACGTATTGTAACGAAATAAATGTGCAGTTACGACGAACAGACCTGCTAGCCATGGGAGTGTTCCCCAGAACTTGCTCCTGTCCTAGCTAAATTATTTAGTCTATGCTTACTTTTTCGTTCCCTATTTCTTAGAAAGAAGCCAATACTGTATCTTCCCAGTTCCCAAGAAAGGAGGTTCTTCTGATCCCTCTGATTACAGACCAATAGGTGTCACATCATCTCTTGGTAAAGTATTTGATATTATTAAAGGCACACTGTTAACATCTTGAATCCAACAACTTAATAATTCACAGAGTCTAGGTTTCGCCACGAAATATCAACTGTTTATATAATCAGCCTCTTGACTCATACCATCCATCAGTCAACTAACCAACATGGCGTAACCTATGCAGTAGCCTTTGATTTTCAAGCTTTTGACAAATTGTGGCACCGTTCCCTGCTATCTAAACTCCCTTGCCATGGCCTATAATCTTTTGTTCCATTGACTTGCTATCTAAACTCCCTTGCCATGGCCTATAATCTTTTGTTCCATTGACTTTCCCATATCCCAGCAACAGAAAGATTAAAGTAAAATAAATGATGTCCTGTATATTTCAATTTTATCTCTGTTCATGCCGACCTGCCACAAGAATCAGTCCCGGATCCAGCCCTATTCCTAATTCATATTATGATCTCTTGTCTGTCACTCATAACCCCACTGACTAGCATGCATATGAATCAGTGCTTCACAGTTCCTTCTTGCGTAAACAACCATTCACAAAGTTTGATACCTCTAACTCACAACTCGGTACAGCAAATTCCAAAATCACTGAATAAGAACAAATAACAAAGCCTCATTTAATGATTGGAAAACCAGATATATCCAATTTTCTAATAGACAAATACTGTCTGATTCCTATAGTCCCTTCAAGGCAAAGAATATTCCTATCTCTAAAAGTACTGAAATTCTCCACGTTTCACTTGACGGTACCCTCAGTTGAACCTCTCATATTAGATCACTTGCTAAACGGCTTCAAAGAAATTTCTGTTATTGTATAGAATCCGTAATTTCTTTACTGAGGAGCAGTTAGCTATAATTTACAAGAGCAATATGCACTCTCATCTCGAATATTTTCCGCTCTTGTGGGGAGGATGTGGAGAGGCTGCACTAAAACAACAGGACAAAATTCAAAACAAAGGTAAAAGAATTATTATTGACCTAGCAATTATAAATGAACTACCTACCCTGCAGCTAAGATCGAATGGTGCCTTCCTGGCATTATTTTACAGATGCTTTTATGACAAATGCTTAGACGAAGCTGCATCCATCGTGTCACCTCTCCGCGCTTTCCCCGGTGCTGCACGTGCATCTGGTACCACGCAAGACTGGACTGTCACATTGCCATATAGAATTCTTTTATTCCCCGAACTGCTTCCTTTTGGAACTCTCTTCCTCAGAATAGTTTCCCCCCAGACTTCATCCTACAGGAGCTCAAGTCTAACTGTTGCAGATTTTTTTTTATGAATGGACACGTGTTGTCTGCTGTATGGATTATTACCAACCGCGATAGTGAAGCTGGTATTGTTTTCAGCTTTTGTGTGTGTGTGTGTGTGTGTGTGTGTGTGTTAGCAGCATAACTTCGCAACTGCTCAAGATATCATCACAAAATTGTACAGATGTGTAGAAGGGATGGAAATCTATGAGTTCGAGTGGAGGACATAACTTACTGTCCTCCACTCTAGAGGCACGTAATCATCTCTCTCTCTCTCTCTCTCTCTCTCTCTCTCTCTCTCTCTCTCTCTCGTAGGTTTTTGTGCTTCCCTGTTATTACATTATGAAACAAAACAATACCAGCTTCGCCATCGCGGCTGGTAACAAGTGCATAACTTCATTTGCTGAAATATTTCTCCAGTCACAGGCCATTTTTTTCCGCCCCTGGCACTCAGTAACAACTTATTACATCATTTACAAGGCCAGTGTAAATTCTTCAATACCGTTTTCATTATAAATACTCTGTGACTATGCACATTTATCCTGTCATTCCATGTGGTTGGCCTTAAATCCCGTCTTTCTCCTCCCCGCTATTTTAAACTACATGAAACGTGCTTAATAATCAGTTCCAGTTATACAGTTTCAGACCATAGTTTCACATGAGGTGGTACATTCGTAGTCTCCTTATTCTGTACCATCCATTAATCATTAACAAAACGCCTTTACTGCTACCTCGCGTACATATACTTAATATTACTTCCTAGCTTCCCACTCAGTAACTTTAGTAACGGGTGCATGAATGGATGATGATGATGATGATGTGGAAGTATGGATGGATTCTGTGGATGGATGAATGATGTGAAAGGATGGGTAGATTTTGCGGATGGGTGGGTAAAGTTTGTGGATGGATGGATGAATGATGTGGAAGGATGGGTACATTTTGTGGACAGATGAATGGATGGATGGATGATGTGGAAGGATGGATAGATTTTGTGGATAGATGACTGGATGGATATGGGTGGATGCTTGAATGGATAATGTGGATGGTTGCATGGATGTTGGATATGGATGGTTACATGGATGGATATAGCTGGATGCATAGAATATAATATGCATGAATGACGGAAAGGAATGGAAAGACAATATGGAAGAACAGATTAAAGGATGATATGGAAGGATGGATGGACAGATGATTTTGACTGTTGAATGGATGGATTGATGAGATGGATTGTTAGATGGATATTATGCATAGATGGTTGGATGGATAGACATGAACTGATGCACAGACAGACGATATGGATGATGGAATAGACAGGAATGATGGATGATAAACATGGGTACATGGATAATGAACACGTGGATGAGCGATGATTATGTAAAGGATGCTTAACATGATGGCAGACATTCATCCTCAATACCAAGACTTCCTTTCTCATCCCAAGTTTGGGTGAAATAGGGTCCTGAGAGTCAGAAAAAAATGACAGAATGACGTACTAACCAAAGTCTGCCCAGCTGACTGAGCCACAAACCCATTCACTCAACATTCAAGCCTTGGAATCCTGGCTCCACCTGTGAGGTCAAAAAACATTCTGCGCATAACTTCACATTCACTTACCTGACAGTTAACTCGACG
>JAGKTI010001027.1:0-34380 GCA_018397915.1 Birgus latro | reverse complement strand
AAGCCTGCCAGTCACCAAGTATCTCTTCATTCTGACCTCGATTCTGCTGAGTGTCAAGCCCTCAGTGACCCGATGACCTGCAACTCGTCCTCTTCATCTCCTACCTAGTTGTCAACGAGACTGCAACGTCAGGTCAATCATCCAAGAAAATACTCGCCTATCAATATCACCTCACTCCACACCCAACGCTTCACGTCTATAGTATACACATTTAACACCATATTCTGTATAAGTAGGTAGTGAGTTAGAACGATTAAGTAAAAGTTTCTTGTATTATCTCCAGGCCAAAAATCTTAATGCATTATTTTTTTTTTTATCTTACACGATTAAATTACTGTACTTATAGCAACTTCCTCATATCATCTCTCATACTTCTGATTCTCCTTTACTATATTCATCCATATGAACACTTCATTTGTAAATATTTCACATATAAAGACCCTCCTTTGTTAACTGTTATTGTACATAATTGTTTATTTTTTAATTTTTAAGTAAATCTGTTCACTTCTGTTCACTTGCTTAATACTGTCATTGTATTTTTTTCTCTCTTCATTTCATTTCTTCATGGCATTTCCATTCATTAAGAACATTAATTTAACTGATGAGGATACACATACTTCCAGAGATGAAATAAAACTGAGATTGAAAGCTCAAACGACAGTCTTACTCGTTTGGGAAAAGGAAATACTTATTCACGAGAAATCTTTCGATCATCCGAGTCCCATTCATATCGCACCCCCATTACATCACACATTTCTCAGTTACCTTCTCCTAGTTTTCCTACTTTTTAAAATATGATGTCTCAACCTGCAACCCCTCCTGCTCCCCAGACGGTGATCTTGGGAGATGCATCGCGTCCTACATTTACAGGTATGAATCCTGCAATTAGTGTGTATGATTTCCTTGGTGATGTCCAGTCTGCAGTTCCAAACAAAGGACTTACAATAGACAGCGTTATGATCGTCTATCTTAGAACCAGGCTGGATGATGGTTATTGCAGAGTGGGATCCTTCATAAGATGTAGATTCCAGGAGAAATGTACAATCGCTGAAAAAAATATCCATACTACAGTGACGCGAATCACTTTGACACAACAGAAGACAAAATATGGAATACCAACACTGTTCAGATCGCTCCACTCATTGCCGGGTCCTGCCTTCACCTGATTAAGGATACTTTTTTGAGCGATAGCACTTCCTTTCATGAATCCTCGAACAAATTTGTAGAATTTTTTTGTGGCCACACGAAAGGAGGATGCCTGATGAGCATCTACAGACTGTATCAAAGTATAAGACAGGATAAGTTCATCCCTCCCGAACAAAATACAGTTAGAGGCAGCTGCGGTATCATCAGCAAAAGTAACTGAACTTTTTGAGGCACTGCAAAACAGTCCATGGGCAAAAACTGATGCTACGGGAAAAGCCACTTTACTACTAAATAATATAGCAATGCTATTTAGCTATCTCAGGTTCCCAAATTTCTTAACAAAGATGATTCAGACACTGCTTTAGAGATTCAGTTTCCTCCTAGGGATGATATAACCATGTTTAGCTGTACAGATAGAAGAGAAACTTGGTATCATACCCACTTAAACAGTTCGTACAGTTCAACCAGTTACTAGCCCAACACCACCTTTTCAGTCTCAAGGCCAAGGACATGTTTTACTCAACAGACAAGAATGTCACAATACTTTCCCCACTGAGGGGGGGTCACCTTGTCGTGGTGGCGGGGCGTGAAGCGTGACTGGCAGTGCCACCTACTCTGTAGGATTGCCTACCTTTGTAGGGTTTTTTGCCTGCCTACATGGTTGTCATGCGTGGCGTCCCGTAATGCTGAGAAACGCGAGTCCTAGAGGTTAAGTGATGCTGCTCGATGCGCCCTACAGCTAGCAACACACCTAGACTGGCAACCTAGTTGGGCCCGACAAGGTCAATCGGCCGGTACCTTGTTGGCTAGGGTGAAGTGGGCACTGGGGGGCTCCCCTGGTGGTTACCTGCGTATATTCCCTCTCGACCATTGGGGTCGCCAGCGGTGTTATCCCTGGCATATGACCTCCCTTTGTTGGACTCCAAGATGGCTGGAGGGGTGAGGAAATGAAGTTTTGTTTGCTGTTCATGGTATGTTTCATTAAAAGTGCTGACATGCTGCATTTGCCCCCTGACAATCTTCAGATGCTTCTTTCCTTAATGCTACTCCAGAGCCTTACCAGGCCCCTGAGAGCTGTCCTTTGCACCAGCATCAAACTGGGACTGGGAGGCGTTCACGTCGGGTTGGTGTGGCTCAGGGTCAGAACCAAACGAAAAGATACCCGCATCATATACGAAATATCTAGTGCTGAAATCCTCTGTGAGTAGGGCAGTGCTAGATATTGACATTTTTAATTTGCCCCATGCCATTGTTTCTGCTCGTGGCACAGAACCTATAATCTATTCTCAGGGGGACAGAAGCATTCTTGTTGTGGTGTCCTCCCAAGAAGAGAGCTCCCATTTACTGTGTCTGACCTCTGTTTCTGGTGCAGATGTTTCATGTGTTCCTCATGCTACCTTTAACTGATGTAAGGGTATCATTTTTCCCGTGACCTCCTCTGATACTCGTTGGCACAGCTGTTGGAAGAACTGCAGTCTTCTGGTTTGGTGACTATTGAGCACCTAAAGAAAAAAATAAATGGTGTTCTAACCCCAAATCCGACGATTTTCCTAACATTTGCAAGTTAACCTTGTCTGCTTCTGTGAAACTCGCTTAGTTGACACTTCCTGTGACGCCGTATGTGCCAACCTCAAAGCGGTGTTTCCACTGTCACAGGTATGGACACGTTAGCTGCTTTTGCCGCCGTGCACAGGCTGGTCTTCCTGGCGTCTGTGTCTCCTTTGGCAAACTAAGCCATACTGGTGATTGTACGGGACCCCTTAAATGTCATCACTGTGGGGTCCTCATGCTGTATCTTCTCAAATCTCTCTTCACTACTGTCTGGAAAAGGAGGTTTTGATCATTCATATGAATGAGAAGGTTTCATTTCCAGAAGCAGACAGCGGCTTCTTTCAGCCCAGGGTTACTTATGCTTCTGTCCTTGCAGGAGCACCTCTGCATCGTTCTGCATCCCAGAAATTGCCTCAGCCCACACCAGTGCCCACTCCTTGAGGCTACTACTGCATGTGAGATTGGTGTTCGCCCACCCTCTTCTCAAACTGTTTCTGCCCTCATTTCGGTGCCGATGGTTTGCCCACTTCCGTGGTGGTGGTGGATATCCATGTCAGTGTGTCTCCTTGTCCTGCCGGGTCCAGCGTGCCTGATGTTCCATTTGTACCTGGTAAGCGTCAACGTGGATCTTCAGTCCTCTGAGCCTGAGGACCATCTGCCTAAGGTCTCTGTTGTGGAACATTGCGAGAACCTCTCTGCTGCTCCCCCTGCCATGGAGCGTCTTGAGTTTAGCCAGGTGCAGGGTGAAGTTGGTGTTTCGCCAGTGGCTCGGCTTCCACCTGGGGATGGAGTTGCACAAATCGTTGATGCTTTAGTTCCGCCAATTTGGAAATCAACATCAGAGTCATGTGGACTCTGCCTCTGCTACTGAGACGTGGCACTGGCCTCCCTACTTGACCTAGGCCCACCTGTAAGCCACCTCCAAGCAACAGTTTCTTCCCACTCAGAAGAGGAGTATTGTAAATCTTCTTCATCCTCACGTCTGCTTTCAGATGGTAGGTACAATGTGCGAGTTACTGGTGTTGGGCAGTCCCTGTCCAAGGGTCATCCTGAGCATCTGTACAACCTGCTCACTTGTCAGGGGCTGTGCAGTCCTGCATCTGTAAGCGATTAAAGTAATCAACTATGCTTGGTCCAGTAAACGTTGTTCGGCGGTGGAACTGCATAGGTGTTAGAGCCCACTGGGAGTACCTTCAATTGCTCCTGTCCGAGTTTCACCCTTTCTGTGCCTGCCTTCAGGAAACTATGGTTGGAACAGGCTTCTTCCTGCTCCTAGAGGGTATATAGCTTTCTATTCACCACATATTGCAGACTGTGGTTCTCGAGAAGGCTGTGCATTCTGTCTGCACAGATGTTCCATTCACTTCTTTTTCTGTACAGTCCCCCTACAGGTTGTGGCTGTTCAGTCACACCTGGAGAAGACTTACATAATCTGTAACATTTATTTACCACCCTCTGTACCTGTCTCACAAGACGATCTTGATCATCTTATTCGTCAACTTCCTAGTCCATTTATGCTCCTAGGTGACTTAAATGGGCATCATCCATTGTGGGGTGATGATCTGTGTACCTCCCGTGGCGATGTCCTGGTATCATCAACTGAGAATTCAGACCTGGTTCTTCTGCCTATTGGCGACCCGACGCATTTTTATGTACAAAATGGTACTTTATCTGCTATGGAACTTACACTGGACTCCTCTAATTGTTCCTTTGGGCTTTTCTTTTCAGACTTTGCCAGACTTGCACGGTAGTGATCACTGCCTTATTGTGATTAAGTCATGCAGATCTGTTCTGATGGATCGTGTCCCGAGCTGTTGTTTGGGTAAGGCTGACTTGGCAGAGTTTGCAGAACACTCTAGTTTTGACTATAATGTTCCTGACTTTCAGAGTGTCAGTAATTTAGAACAGTATTTTACGTCTGGTGTATATCAGGCATGTCTTTCCTTCGTTCCTCGAACGTCTGTTAAGTTTTGCTGGAGACATGAGCCTTGAGGAGTGTGCTCTGGCTAGGAGAGCCTACAAGGGTGCCAGTAGGGGATACAAGAAAAATAAAGATGGCCTTTTAACAAATTCAGTTTAAGAAAGCTCTTTCCCCTTTATTGGTGGGTTCTGAAAAACTCACAGGGCACCTCGTGGAGATCCTATGTCTCACCTGCCACCTTATCCGCTCCTTTACCACTGGCCTGCAAAAAGGTGAGGAAAATAATTGCCAAGCATTCACCTCCTTCCCCGGCACTTAAACTCCAGTGGTCTTCTGTATCCAACGCCTCTGAGGTAGCTTCAGCCCTGGAAGAGCATTTTCACAATATTCCCAAATCAGATCCCGATAAGCCAGTCAGCTGTTTTCACCATCAACAGGAGAGGTTAGGTATTTGCTTTTTATCTATACAATGTCTTCATTATTTTATGTGAACTGCTTGCTGCACTCCAGCATTGTAGTGACTGCTTCTGGACCTGATGACATCCCCTAAACTGCGATTCGCCATTTGTTGTACCATTATCTCGTTTTTATTAGACTTTTATAATAATATATAGGACGAAGGAGCAGTCCCCACTAATTGGATGATGGGTATAATCCCCCCTTTTCCTAATGTGACAAATTATCGTCCAGTTTGTTTGACGTCTTGTGTGTGCAAACTTTAGGAAAAGATGGTTAGTGTGAGGCTCGTTTGGTATCTAGGGAAGAATGGTTTCTTCCCCGTCACAAAGTGGGTTTTGTAGAATGCAGTGTACATCAGACAACCTCATCAGACTTGAGTCAGCCATATGTGAGGCTTTTGCATCACGACAACTTGTCACTGTGTTCCTTGTCTGGATAAAGCATACAATACGGCATGGCGCCATGGCATTCTGAGTCAACTTCACAATTCTGCGATGATTGGCCACCAGCCATTATTTCTTAGCGACTTCTTTTCAAATCGCAAAGTTCAAGTCCGTGTGGGCTTCTCTATCTCTGTCCCTCGAGTTTAGGAGGAGAGTGTTCCACAGAGAAGTGTGCTTAGTGTTCCATTATTTGTTGTTGCCATCAATGGCATAATTGGTTCTCTGCCTGAGGGGATGTCTTCTTCCCTTAATGTGGATGACATACCGATATGGTTTGCTGGTTCCCGGATGTTTGCAGTTGAGAGGAAAATGCTGCTAGTAGTGGACAGGGTCACCACCTGGGCAGAACAGAGAGGTTTTTAGTGTTCTTCAAGCAACACTGTGGATATGCATTTTTGCAGAATAAGGGAGGTTCACCCAGACCCTAATTATTTTCTAAGTGAGTGCCAGCCGGCTATAGTGTGTGAAGGGGAACAACATTTAACTGTCGACTTAAGTGGATTTTGCATTTGAAACTTCAAAGAGTGTCTTACATGCAAGCCATGAATTTTTTGAGGGTACTATCTCATAACTCGTGGGGTGCTGATCAGACGACACCCCTACTCCTGTATCAAGCCCTGTGGGATCTAACTTGCTTATAGTTGCGAGGTGTACTCCTTGGTTACTGTGCCACGGCTTCGTATTCCCAATCCTGTGCATCATACTGGTCTGCGCCTTGCTACTGGTACTCACAGACTGTCCCCAATTCCTAGCTTGTTGGTTGGGGCCGGCGTGCCTCCCCTAGGTCTACAGCGCAAGTCACTAATCATTCAATGCTGGAACCGTGCGAGACGTATGCCAGCCTCACTTACTGCTGTTTATGTGTCACAACAGTCATTTTTCAGAATTATGATTTGCTTCCTCGCACTCCGCATTGCTTTGGGTACAGAATTGGACAGATTATGGAGGTTATAAGTCTGGGGAGCCTGTCTCCCTTGCTTGACTTCCAAGGATTGCTCCATGGTTCCTTCCAGAGGAGCAAGTGTGCAGAGATATTGAATATACCAAGTTTTCTATAACCTCTCTAGCCCTCTATTAGCAATTTTTGGATCATTCATCCATTCGCAGAGGCACCATTCTTGTATATGCAGATGGCTTGAAGTCAGACGCTGGTATCGGGTTTGAGGTGGTTTTCCCGAATTTTGTAAGGGAAGAAAGTCTTCCACTAGATTCCTCGATTTTTACTGCGGAATTGACTGCTGTTGTTTAGCTCTTCAGCTGATCGTAACACAAGAACAGGCTTCTTTTACGATTTTCAGTGATTCTGAAAGTGCCCTTTTGGCGCTTGCCGTTCTTGAGTGGCTCTTCCTGCTACAGGGGCGTGGTAAACTTGTCAGTTTTGTTGGGTTCCGGCGCATGTTGGTGTGGAGAGCAATGAGAGGATGGATACATTAACTAAAGCTGCGTCTTCTCGACGGCCTCCTATAAACTACCAGTTTCCTGCTTCCGATATGACTCCTTCCTTGAAGTATGTGATGTGTACTCATTGGCCAGTGGGATGCTGTTGCTCATAATAAATTAAATGAAGTTTTTCAGAGAGTGGCTGTGCCGAGGGTTCTCCCCTCCATGCCTTGGGGACTGGAGGTGGCTCTTGTCCATATTCACGCTGGGCACGCACGACTTACACGTGGGGTCCTGATGTGTGGTGGGATTCAGCGGTATTGTGCTGATTGCCGCCTTGCCCTTACTGTCCGTCGCTTGCGGTCGAGTGTCTATAAGACTGTGGGAACGATGCCAGAGATTCTTCCATGGGCATAGGGGGACGGATCGTGCCTACTGTCTGTTCTCGATGTTTGGAGGGGCCAGTGGCTATTTCACTGATGTTTTTAGTTTTCTTCTTGAAGCGGACTTCCTGCCATTTTATAGGTAAGTCACATTTTATCAGTCATTCTGTTGCCATTATAAGTATTTTATTTCTTCAAAGGGATATTAACTTTGAGCATGTAAATCTTTTTTTTTTTTTTTGTGTGTGTGTGTCTTTTACTCTGTTGTTAGGTGGCATACAACTCTGACAGTTTCGACGCCAGTTTTTCTTTTATTATATTTAACAATCAGCCACCAAGTTCACCAGCCATGTCACGTGCAAAACATACGTTGCAAATAAGCTCCTCTCGTGACCTGTTGTAAACAGCTGGTCATCTAGTAACTCAATGTTACAAGAGACTCGGAGATGAACGAGGACACAAGCGCGACAGTAGATCGACTTTGCAATCATTCAGTAACAAGTATTGCACTTGTCACAAAAACCATCATCATTCCACTCTTGCAATCGCTGTGCTCTTGTTAATACACAGTCGCGGCAAACCCCGTGCCAGAACCAACAGAATCCTCCACAGTGACACAAAATTCTGAACCATTCTATACGCCTGACTGGTCCTCTGACTCACTTAGGTGTAGTTGTCTTAGGTAACTGTGACGAAGCCCCTACATCATTTTTTATGGACTCTGGGTCTGTGGTGACTGTGGGTCTGTGGTAATAACTGAATCTTCGACAGACGGTATTAAAGGAAAGATCAAACAGGCTTGGACCTTTGACCAGCCTGACATTTGCCACCGTGGTGTTGGCGAATCAGAATTTTATGTGACGGGGAAGGTAACTCTTGAAATACAACTCGATGAATTGATAAAACCGTTCACAACTGGCTTTTATGTCACAAGCAAACTCCGATATTCTGCTGATGTTTTGACTGGTATTGACATGGCTAAAAATTCTGTTTAACTGATACCTTCTTGTGGTAGTATGACAGTAACGGGACTTTATATATCAAGCATAAATTGCCCACATTCTGTCCTTTCACGAGTAAATTCGGCAACAGAGGCTACCTTACCTCCTACCCCATGGCCGCCAGTAAAGAGTAATGAAGATAATTTAGTACGAGTATCTCATGACAACCTCTCTACCAGTAACACAGCGGTCTACTCATCTTAATATCATATAAGTACCTCAAGGAGTCTGAATGACATCGTGCAACACGCGGAGATGAAACGAGCAGTGACAAAATGGTACACAGTGTTGTCGCCACACGAATTCACGAGTCTTTGCCCGTGTTGCAGGTGCGAAGGAAGGAGTGAATGCGTTAACCTTACCTGAGATGTGTTGTGTGAATGATTTAATATCTGAATCAGCACTGTGTTCCGTCTTGGAGGATAATTTGTTAGCATTTCTTACTGTATGTCACCAGTGCTCCATTAAAACTTAAAAGAGGTACAAAGATTGACGATTTCTTGATGTTTCCATCGCCTCTAAAGGTGTGCCAGGGTATACAGTATCATTTTTTGTAACTGCTAAGGATGATGATGATGATGATGATTTACATGGTGTACTGTATATACCATTTAAAACCCAACGGATTCTGCAACGACTCCCTTAGCCGACCTTACCCTTCAAGTAAATGTGGGAGACTTTTCTCAGAATTAAGTACAATTAAGTAATTTTTTGCAGACCTATGGGGATGCTGTGACTCTACCTGATGAACCTATGGAAAAGGCAAATTTGATAAAGCACAGTATTGAATATTGATTCCCGGTATTCTACCATTTTATGTCCTGGCATACAGGTTACCCTACAGCTGACGAAAAGAAATGGGTGAAATAGTACAGGATATGGTTAACCAGGCCATCACAGAACACTCCTTCAGTCAGTGGAATAGTCCTTTCTTCCTAGACTCCAAGAAAGGAGGTGAATCTAGACCCGTAGTTGAGTACTGTGAAATAAACTCTGTCACTGTACGCCATCGATTCCCATTACCAGTCTTAACAGATTTGCTGGAATCACTTGGCGAGAATAACGTTGTCTTCACTTCCCTTGACCTACTCAGTGGCTGCTGGCAGGTAGAAATGGAAGAGTCGTCTCGCCCTATAACTGCATTCAGTACCCCTTCTGGCCTCTGTCATTTTCAAAGGCTTCCCCTTGGTCTTAGAAATTCTCTATCAGTATTCATGAGGCTTATCCATTCTGTATTCAGTGGTATGATTAGCCATTCTCTCCCTCCTAATCTAGATGGCATTATTGTAGTGAATAAATTTATCCCTGAACATTTTGTCAAACTACAGCAAGTATTTGATCATCTTCAAATGGCGGATCTAAAAGTTAAGCTCAGATAATACAGCTGCCTGCGTAAGAGAATTAAATTTCTTGGACATGTGGTTGATGTGAGAGAATTCATACCACATATGAGAAAGTTAACGCCGTATCTAACTTCCCAGAACCTACCAGTACTGATGATGGAAGGAGTTTCATTTGGACTGAGTGGCCACTATCGGCAATTTATATTTATTCAAGGTTATGCACCAATTTCCCCCCCCCCTCTTATACTAAATTACTTTTTAAAAAATAAACCTTTTGTTTGGACTAACGACCAGTCTCATAGCTTCGAAACACTAAAGACGGCACTTATTAATGTCCTAGAGTTGGCATTCCCTGATTATAAGAAATCTTTCATTCTTTGTACAGACGCACCAGGTGTAGGTCTAAGCACAGTACTGGTGCACGTCGATCATGCAAAGAGGAAACGTGTAACAGCATATGCTAGTCGTGTCCTCAGTGCCGCTGAACGTAACTACAGTGTTTCTGACTGGGAGGCTTTATCAGTTGTTTGGTCGCTTAGATATTTCAGAGACATAATTTATGGTTATCGAGTGCATATCCAAACAGATCATCTCCCACTTTGTGACTTATTCAGAGGAAGAAATCTTACCAGACAACTAGCACAGTGGTCAGTTATTACCCAGTATTTCAACCGAACATTCGAGTACGTGCATGGTAAATCTAATGTAATTCAGACGCTCTTTCAGGTGATGTAATGGTAAATCTAATGTAGTTCAGACGCTCTTTCAGGTGATGTAATGGTAAATCTAATGTAGTTCAGACGCTCTTTCAGGTAATGTAATGGTAAATCTAATGTAGTTCAGACGCTCTTTCAGGTAATGTAACCCTAGCAGTCTCACCATATCAACCAGGTGAAGTTCCTTACACCACTCTAACCTCAGATGTTGTTTATAGTTGTCAGTGCAAAGACCCTGTGTGGGCTAAGGCTGCTTATTTCCCAGAGTCAGGAGATGCTTTTGCCTTACCTTCCTCTGCCATTGTCAGTAGATGATCTCATGTTAGACAATGATATCTAGTATAGGAAGACTTCCCTTACTGGTAGGAACATATCAAATAGAGACGTCAACTTGTTCCCAATGATTTAACACCAGCAGGACTCCATATCTTCCATAACACACCTCATGCACCCCATCGGGAAAAAGATCTTTCTTTGAGACGAGCATGTCTTTTATTTTATTGGTTACTGTGTGTAAGGACATCAATGTTCACTGTGGTTCCTGTGTTCGCTGTAATCGTAACAAAGGGTCAACCGGATTACCTGCTCCACTTGTACAATACCCAGTTCCATCACGTCACTGGGAAACTGGTCCTATTGTCTCCTTAAATTGCTTCTCTTGGAGTCTGATGCGGAGTATTTGTTTGTGGCAGTTGATCTTTTCTTACGTTACTGTATTCTCGTGGCTCTCCAAGACAACAATGGTAAGAGTGTTGCACGTGCCTTCATTGATCATGTTATTAGTTTTGTCCATTCACTACGCCATCAGCCAATATTACCAATAATGGTTCGGAGTTCAATACTGGTCTTCTTGTCGAGATTTGTAAACAGTGTAACGTAATGTCATACCCAGCCATCTGTTTCCAATATCTTTGTCGAAAAGGCAAAATCGTAAGGTGCTATTAAAGTGCTTCAGGAAGGCTACTTAGGTTCTCAAAGCACCTGCTGGGATGAGTGGACACCCCAAGTTGCTCAGTAGCTCCATATAAATCCATTGGCGAAACTCCATTCTTTGGCGTATATGGATTCAATAAATTTTTGCCTTATTCATTGCTATTGTCAAAACCTTGTCCATTCTATAACTTGGATGATTATGTGAAACTGACAGACATCCAGAAAATACTCCAGTATATAAAGACCAATATGGCCTTCCCTAAAGACGAATATTACATAGCCAGCATAGCTCCGCCTCACCAGTCACCACTAACGTTAAGGACTTTGTATTGTGCTCGCTTATATACTCGTAGTTCTAACTTAGACCACAAATTTATGGGCTCACACCGCATGATATCCCGTAACGGTAACAAATTTGAGATTGAAGACTTGTCATCTGAGAGTAATTGGATTCGCGAAGGCGATATTAAGGAAACTCCCGGGTACTTCGAGTGGGAAGAAAATTGGGAAAATAATGCATCTTCTTCTCCCTCTGCACTTGATACTCGTCCCTCACCTTGTGCTCTACCTGTTAATGAGTACAGACAAAGGCTTCTCTCTGCAGTTCAACCCACTGTTTCCTGTGTCTGTTCCTCCACCTATCAGGACCAATTATACAACAGATATGAACATTAATCCGCATTCCTTTTATAGGTGAGATGTTGTGGAAAGTGTGGACAGCCTTGCTAGCACTAGCTGCGTTCGGATCATCTCTGGGTGATGAGGATAAAGATGGAGTCCTCCGTCCAGGGCGCTGGTTCTCAGACTGGGAGCCATGGTCCCCAAGGGGGCCACGACAGGACTTTCGGGGGGCCATGCCGGGCTAGTGTAAATAGTAAATCAGAGTCTGTCTGCCTTACTCTCAGGTGAGGCGACCATCTTTTTTACGCTTGTCACCTTGTTCGCCCTCGCTCCAGCACAGACTTCCTGTGTTTCAGTGTTGATGGACCAACTAATTGGAAAGAAAAAATATGGCCAAGTGTTAACACTTTGTATGTAATATGCAGGAGCGAACTTGTCAAGCTAACCATATATAACGTCCTATTAGCCTCTGTACAAGGGATTCCTTCAACAGACATAGGAATGTGTACAGGGTGCAAGTGTGCTTCCCACGCTGCCTCTTGTAACTTTCCTCTCAGCCACGACCCCAGTTGGCAACCACAGGTGTAAATTTGTGAGAAATATCTACTGCTTTCTGCACAGTATTCTGGTTTTACTTGCAAGATATTAAATTGATACTGGAAGGAGTACCCGACGGTGTGTGGGTAAAACCTTAAGATCGTTCAGTACCTGGGACCCTGGATGGCCACTCCCTCGTGTTCCCATTTTATCCTTGAGCCTATTTCCCCAGGGTTATATTCTCCATGGACCTATTCCTGCCATGGACCTATTCTCCCACTACCCACCCACCCACCACCCCTGCCCACCCATCCCACCAATCCATGTACCCATCCAACCCGCTGTGGCTAATAATAAGGTTATTGAAGTAAAACATTCTAATGTAAATGCCCACCATCTTTCCACCCTGTTGACTTGAGTATGTCTGATTAATTATATCTTGGCCATCAGGCGAGCCACTGTAGCTTATGTAATACACGTTTAAAACTTTTGAAGTCGTCGTAAGAAGTTACATCTGTCCGAGCTGTTAAAAGAGTTCTATATGCATCGCTCTTGATTTCCATGGAGGACAGACAGACAGACGAGTTCATATACGTTTATAGTTTACGTATTCCTCCACTCGGCCTTCCCAGCTCATACGTGGTCCCCACTATCACACCTCTACCTTTGATATTGCTCTCACATATTCTCTTTGTAATGTCATTTCTCTTCATTTTCTCATTCGTTCTTTTTTTTTTTGTCATCGTTCACAGGTTGTACCAAAAAATGCAGCACTGATTTAAAATATATGACGAAATTTAACTGATTCGCTTTCACCAAATCAATGCTGAAAAAAAAAAAATCACCGTGTTACGTCGACTTTAAATCAAACAGCTTTCAGCAAACCCGATTTCAGTGCAGATTTAGCAGCTCAGACTTGAAATTTATGACGAACAACGTAAAATTTTAATGCAGGGTGGAGTCGGGTATCAATGTGTTTGCATGATTACGCATTCATATGTGATCCTTTTGTTTCCTCTTTTGCATTTGAAACCTTTTTTTGTTTGTTTTTTGCATCAACATACACTGTTTATCGCCAAAAATTGTGACAGTGTGGAAATGATAGTGTAATGATTAAGAATGATTATTCAAAGTGTGATGCTGTATTTAGTCATTTCACACGATATTTCACGTTGTTTTCTTACAGTGCAACCATAATTGTACTTAATGCTTGCATAAGTAAAGGCGACGACGGATCCCGGCTACCATACGTCGACAATTCGGACATTTTAATAGTTACTATGATGCCAGATGAACTTTGTTTCAGTTGCACTAGTGGTAACATCTACATTATTAACTCTGAAGTTTCTTTAATGAAACTTATTCCAACTTAATAGAAACAAAAAATAACGAACAAATGAATGCAGTATTTTTTGGGAAAAAAAATCAAATACTGAAAACCAGTTGCTTCATAACGCATAAAACTTATTTCACTTGAGTGTAGTTAAAAATAAATCATGCTGCTTTGGTGAAAGTCTTTTGAAGCCGGTGATTTTTTCCTACATTGATTTTAAATAGCTGTAGCGAATTAATTCACCTTGTTGCAAGTTGCCACATCATTTGATATTTTATCATTCGTCTGTTAACTATCTGTTTGGATTTTTTATATAGATTTGCGATGGCTGCCATTGTTGGTGATAAGCAGAAGTACAATGATGAAAACATGAACTACGGATTTACATCAATCCTCGCCGATGGCATCGAGAAACCTCCGTGTGTGCTGTGTTTCAAAATGCTGCGACAATCCACCCTCAGTATGCAGAGAAAGGCCCTAGTTTCTTCAGGTGCCATGGACAGATTTTGGGAAAACAGAGATTGGGTTGGAATGGTGCTTTCCAACAACAAAACCCAAGCGTGGCAGAGGCATCATAATGAGGTTCCCCTTGAAAAAGCAGGGAAGAAAGGCCCACACGATTGGTGAAGCATTAATTAAGCCGTGTGCTGTAAAGATGGTCAAGCGGGTTCTTGGAGAGTCAAGTGCACATAAGATTCAGCAGATTTCCTTGTCAAACGACACAGTGAAACGGAGAATTAGTGAAATATTAGCTGATACCATGGAACGGGTGATTCAAGAAATTAAATTGTCTCTGTCTAGTATGTTTGCAGTACAGTTGCATAGGTCAACTGTACACAGCTACTCGCGTCTGTTAGGTATGTATTCATGCATAATAAAAAAGATGTCTGTACACAGCTTGAAACTACCACAAAAGCTTTTGATGTGATGGAAAAGTAGAATCTTTCTTCACAGCTAACAGAATAGCCTACAAAAACTGTTGTGGAGTCTGTACTGATGGGGCTTCGGCGATGCTGTGATCAAAATCAGGGCTATCGAAGCATGTCAAGGAAGTAGCTCTGAATGGCCACAAACAAATCACTTCCACGTCACCCTGTCCCCTGCCATTTTGCTGCCCTTCCCCAAGCTCACACACATCTCTCTTTCATATACCTCTCCACTCCATCCCTCCATCTCATCCTCGGTCACCCCTCTTTCTCCCTCTCCATCTCACTCATAAACACTTGGCACACAAGGCATGGAGGGGAAGAGAGAGAGAGAGAGAGGGGGGGAGAGGGGCGGGGAACAAGGAGTTAGCAAGTGAAACACGTAAAGGGCAATACCTAGTTTGCTGGTAAATATTTGGGAATCATATACACGCTTCAGAAATTAAAGAAGCTGGTAAATACACTGTTATAATAGCTTTAGAGGGTATTAAACATAATGATCCTTATTATTCTGATGACGAAAAGGCAGGTCAGCGCTCCATTTTTACATTACTGATGTTACACACACATATATACATCTCTAGTCGACCAATGGCGTTGCTCTGCTGCTAAGTGATCAACAAATCGAAGTGGCAATAATACATAATTATCAACAATAAAATTATTCAATCACCTTTCACCCTCCCATTTCTGAAGAGTGTAATTAAATGATTCCCAATTATTTACCACCAAACTAGGCATTTATCCTTTACGTGTTTCACTGGTTAACTCCTTGTCCTCTCTCTCTCTCTTCCCCTCCTTGCCTCTTAGTTTACTTTCTTCTACCTCGCAGTCTACCTTCACATTACCTGACACGATTAAATTAATTTCTTACTTCCTTAACCCTTAGACGATGGGGATTTTCTTCTGGCCTCTTTGATCGTCTGAAACAAATTCAAACCGTTGTTTAGCCTTTGGACATCACTGGTGCTTCCGTCACACAAGAAAAATCGTCTAGAATTCGTCAGAAAAAAAACAAAAGATGTCAGCCGTTTTCTAAGGACTAACGCTGGATTACGTCCTTCTTTCTTATACTTATACATCATCATCATCATCATCATCATCATCATCATCATCATGTAATTAAGTGTTACCCCATGAGGAGCGTACGAGCCCGGGCTAGGCAAGTTGGTCCTGATATTTAAGACGAGAGTGACCAGCCTCACTTATCCCTGAGTGGCATTACGTAAGCAATAAGCCCCAACCACCCTTTGAATATAAACCTGCACCGGTTCAATCCGATTGGAGCGCCTTAATTACCCACTAAACCACCAGGAGCCATAAGTTGGTTACATAGTTACCACCCAGCGTAGTAAATGGTTTCCTGGTGTACAGGAAACCATTTGGCTCGCCACTCTGTGTAGGGTCACTCGTAGACAGAAGGACGAGGAAATGAAGGAAAGAAAGACAGAAGAGGAAGGAAGGAAAGAAGAAGGAAGAGAGGAAAAGACAGGCACCCAAGATCATCACTGCATCGAGTGAGTGGATGGTGAGCGTCCCCACCTACCACTATAATAATAATAATAATAAAACACCCAATAATAATAATAATAATAATAATAAAACACCCGAAATGTGACATCTACCATCGCCACAGTCTCTCTCCCTACCCAGTCTTGTCTCCCTCTCCCTCCCGTCTCGTAGCCTCCCTCCCCCTCCCCCTTTCCGTCTCCTCCCTTCTCCCTTACTCCGGTGGACGAGCGCCGCGCCCATTGTGGGATATGTTTGGAAACAGATGCCTGGTAGGGAATATCGGCGAACTTTTGCTCGTGGGTGCAAACATTACCTTTATTTCCGTCCACCGTCATTTCTTAGTGTTACCTGTCCAGAGATTCAAGTCACTCGAAGCTTCTGGTCCCAGATTATTGCTCCATCAAGTCAAATTCTCCCCCTACACACCCAGCACGTCAGCACTACTCTATTCGTTCACATGACTTTGAAATCTTTGCACCTATGAATATCACTTCTACTTTCGCTATTGATATATAAGTATTACCTCTCCTCTGCTAGACATGACTGGCTACCTAACAAATTTAAACTTTGTAAGTGTTCAGATGTCTCACTTCCTGCATCACCCTTTTTAGCCCTCATTTCGTATATCCTCCTATTGCGTTTACCCTGATGGGATTTTATATCATGGTGGTTGTTGTCCACTGCTGTGTTAAACGTATGGAAAAAAAGACTCCATGAAATTAGGTTACAACAAGGAGCAAGGAATACAGTGGATCTTGTTCAGTCTGAAAGTGACGTGAAGAAATTGCTACCTAACCCTGTTGATTTGTGTGAAGAGATGTGGACATCCAACTAATTATCTGAACATAATATAGTTATGACGTGATCCTATTCCCTTAACATACCGTTGTAAATCCTGTATAACCTGCTAGTATGTTAATGATATTTTATTATTCATCACTACCAGTCTTTAATCATTCTCTTAGGTATGTACGTTAATTTAGTCAAATATTCTCCCTGTTCCTTGGTATGGTTTTATTATTAGTATCGTATATTGTCATAATTTGCTTAATATTTTCGTATAATATCAGTGTTGTTTTAGTTTTTTTATATTCTGTTACTTTCCACATATGTAACATTTCGGGAGACATTTACCCACGGGGGGTGACAAGTGGATGTTTGTTGCTTAGCCTTCATGACTTAGACGCTGCCGGAATGTGATGAACTGGCAGTGATCGCTGACTCTAGACAAATCTGCTGACAATTCCTTAACTGAACATAACATCGTGGCATTGGGTAACACAACAGACACACTCACCTTTCCCCGAATGATTTTAGGAGAGACAGAGAACTGATACCCCGAGAGTATAACACAACTCTCCTAGTAAAGTATCCAGTAGTAGTAGGGAGTCTTTAAGAACAACCTGAATTCCTGATGGCATGTCTGAGGGCATATCTCTCACAAAAGTTTCTGGTTTACATTTGTCACAAAATTCCTCGAAATTATCAAGCAATATGTCCAAATCACGCTTATAATTAATGGCAACACCTTTCTCGACAAATACCAGGTTACTGCTCCGGAAAATGTAAAACACCCCCAAACCATAACTGCATCAGAGTGCGTCACAGTCTCCAGTGTACCCAGGGTAGTCTATCTATAGCCAGACGCCATCATCCCGTTTGGGGTGACCGTTTGTCTTTGAGTTTGCGGTTAACCCTCTGCCAACCCACTTGTTGACACGTTGGGAAAACGTATGGGTTGGTTATATGGTTACCACCCAACGCTGTAAATGGTTTCCTTGTACAGGAAACCATTAGAGTTGTCATTCAATGCAATGCCACCTGAAAAGGAATGAACAACAATAAAAAGTGACAGAAGAGAGGGTAGAAATAGGAAGAGAGGAGGAGACACAGAAAAAGAATGATATATATATGCGAAGGAAGAAACAGGCACCACAACATCAAGTGAGTGGATGATTGTCGTCGCCTCCTAGCAGGGTAGTCCAGGACAGAATAACTTTGTCTCCTCGGCCCTGCATACTTAGTTCCAGTTACCGTAAATACACTTTCATCTGACCATAGTATCTTTTGTCTAGTCATGTATTTATTGTCCTTGGCAGAATTAAGCTGTTCGGCTTTGTGACCAGCAGCTAAGGGAAGCTTTTTAGTGCCTAATTTTTAAGGAAAATTGGGGTCAAACGCATATGTTGCACGTTCTGGCGGCCATATCACCCAGTAAGGCGAGATTGGCTTTCTTTACTTTGTGTGCTGCGCTTGTTGGTTTGACACTGAACTGTCTTTAGCAGATGTGATGTCTTTGGATCGCATTCCTTGGTAAATGTTGACGTATGATCGCTTACGGATTTCCGGCAAAACTTTAGACATCTGCAACACTCCTCTCAGCAACTCCTGGCACAACCACAATAGCTTTTGCATCGTGATCATCCGTATAGAGGGGGTTAGTTTTGCTGATAGTGTCATGCAAAATAGTGCGTTTGGGGTCCCATGCTGCCTCATACTGTCACAGCCCAATGTAGTCCAGCATGTGGGTGAGGATGTTACACTGAGTGCTTTTTTTTTATGGTATCCTTCTATGTAGTGCAGGTTAGGTAACAGATACACGATAATCATGGCACTTTTGGGGAGCGGGGGTGGGGGGATGCATTCATGCTTAATAAATTTTTACACCATGATGGTACACTCTCACCAATAAGTTCTCGAAGCTCGGGCCACAGTGGATGTGAAAATGAGCGTAACATAGCTGGTCATCAGGGAATGGGTGCTATGACGGGTTTTAATGACACCCTTCCAGGCCATTACAGTGATGACCAGTGCATATCGCTGTATTAGTCGTGTATAATGAAGTAAACTGTATCGCAATTATGCTTCTGAAACCGAAAAATGTATTTTTGTGGCATAGTTTATTATTGATACTCCTTGTATTACTATTAATCTATGAAAATGAAGGGTGTTAGAAATGAATGTGTAATCACAGAGAGGTGAGGTGCCACATGTGGATATCAGGCCTACATGGAGCAACTGCCGCAAATGACACGCGTTTCGAGACAATGCTGAGCGTTGCATCCGAGTAGATGAACTGCTTAAAGGGACAATGCACCCTGCGTAATTCATCAGCCGTTCCCATAAGCTGACGTCCTAGTATAATTTACTCATTGCGATACACAAGCAATATTGCTTCGGCTAACGTCAGACTATTTTATCCAGGTGAAGGGAAAGAACGTGCTAAGGAAATCTATTGCCGTCAAATACAAGTAAATAGTTATGATACGGTGGAATAATCTGGGTATTCATTACTGCGACACTTCAGCACGTCATTACAATGCCCGTGAATTATGACTGTCGAGGACAAAGACGAAACGGTGTTATGATTGCACAACAGGCACGGGATATGAGCTTCTGGCAACTGTTCCATTCACCTAGAGCAGTGATTTTTTATCCTCAAAGGGTTAATTTTGCCATTTTGAGAGGGCAGAATCGATAAAGACTTGCTCGCCGATTTTCTTTACCTTTTTTTTTATGATTTTAATAAATTATAAGTAATCGTGCTTTGAGCGATGTGCATTGTTTCTAACAGAGTGACGCATTGAAACGCTGATTAAAGAGGTACAGCTTAAACCATCACACTGCCAATACAAACAGGTGTATATTCCGCTGAAAAAACACATTGGCCCGTAATCTCGTCGGTTAAGGAAGCTCCCTAACACTTTTCCCTAAGCGATTTATTTTACTGTGCCTTACTGTGCTCTTCTTTACTACATAAATCCTTCCAGTATCGCCGTACTCTGTATAAATAACGTATAAAAGGATATTAGCTAGCCATATCCAAAATAAATCGCTAAGGAAGAGGTGCTGGAGAATTTCCTTAACCGATGAGAACGCAAGCAAAATACGACATTACCAGTATCAACATGTTTTTTCTACTCTTTTTCCCGATTTCAATTGGATGAGGGTATTTCGGTGTGTCGAGAGGGTAACAGCGGCAAAAAGGCACACTAACCTAGAAAATGGTTAATCAGGGTTACCACCTGCTACACACAGCTGCTTCTAAACTCTTCGCTCCTGTTCCTCAGAATGCATCGTGCTTACAGGATTCGAGAACTGTTTGGTGAGTGTTCTACTGGTAAAGAGAAAACGTAGGTTTGGGGTTATATCTTATTACTGCCCTGACCTTGTTCCATATGTTTTGGATGTAATGTCATCACTATATTTTGATACATTGTTTAAAATGTATCTTTATATTAGTTTCAATTTTTAAAGCCTTTCTTTGGAAGGCATTCAGCTTAACAGAGCGCTTTTATATTAACTGAGTCACTAAAGGCACTAATTCCCTCCTTTCTGTAAAGTCTCTTCACCTAAGTACAAGCACCTGGAGATAATAAAAAGGAGGATACTGTGAAAGCACAACACCAACACCTTACTGCGGGTTTATGACCGAACAATTGGCCTTAGTCTGTGACCTTAACCTGTAACAGTTTTCAGATTAGAAATATCGCAACCCTGCCGATAACCCTTTCATTATGTTTGGTCCAGATTGAATGGAACCTAAGTTGACATTTCCCTGTGACCTGTGACTTTCACCTCTGACCTGTTATTACCTCCGTCAACGAAGTTGGAGGAGGTTATGTATTCACCTATGTTTGTTTGTTTGTCCTCACGGTATCTCCAAAAGTTCTTAATGAATTTCGATTAAATTTTGTGGAAGGGTGGGCCATGGGCCAAAAAAGTATTGATTAAATATGAGGGCTGATCCGGATCCGGAGTATCCTGCACAATATTTCCAAATGTTCTCAATGAATTTCAGCGAAATTTGTGGAAGGGTGGGCCATGGGACAAGAAAGAATTTATTAAATTTTGGGGTGGATCCGGATCCTATGTATCCCACACAATATCTCCAAAAGTTCTCAAGGAATTTCAATAAAGTTTTGTGGAAGAGTGGGCCATGGGTCAAAGAACAATTGATTAAATGTTGGGGCAGACCTGGATCCTATGTATTCCACGCAATATCTCCTTTGATCCAGATCCGGATCCTTTTTAATGGCAATGGCATCGGCGAAGGTATGTCCTAGTTTTCAAAATATAATCTACTTCATCCAGTGACTCATCCACATAGAATAAAAACTTTCTGAGTTAAAGGGACGAAACTTCTACCCTTACCTTTGACTGTTTGTTCTTAGAATTGAATCACTCTGCCCATACCTGGTCCTCATACCAGACCACCAGGTTTGGTCGAAACTAGTTCAAAACTAAATGTTGACCTATTCCTGACGTGTGACCTTTTTTGATGCACATCTTTCACGATTCACACCCAGTGGACAGTCAAACCCCTCTGCGGAAAACTGACTTACATCATTCTTGCCTTACCCACAACTGTTCATAAAAGTTGAGATTTTTTTTTTTTTACTAATGTTTAAATTGATTCTGCTTGGTCAGCGTTTGGCCTACCACTGTGGTTATGAACCCATTGCTTTAAAAAACAATTCGCTAACTCTCAAATCTTCCAGGAAATTTAGTTAAAAGTACATGGGTATGTTTGCTTCAGTTTCTTCTTCCACACACTCTCTCACAAACCCACACTGTCACATGCACTCTCTCTCTCTCTCTCTCTCTCTCTCTCTCACACACACACACACACACACACACACACACACACCGCTCGCCGTCTGCTAAGACGGGGGTTCACGCCTTGCTCGGGATGCGAAAAGTTTCACTGACGAAGCGGGTGGTCACTGTCTTCCTTGAGCAAGAGGATGGGTGTGTGCGTGTGTGAAGGTCAAGGCTTTGCCCTTAGATCGGACTATATGAGCTCTCAGCTCTCTTCCTGGAAGGTAAAATGCTGATGATCACAATCATTACGCAATCCTGACCGACCCAGTGAATTACGAGAGCTGGCCACTTCCGCCATCATTTCCGCAAACCGTAAATTCTGCAATTGCAGAAGTGTGATTTCATTTGAGGATTTGCATTTCCGACAAATTTTATGCAAAGCTGCGGTTTTGCATTTGAGGAAGTACTTCCGCAAACGCACACCTGCCCGCAAACCAGCCTGACCTCTGAGAACTTTGAGCGGTTTGTTTTTGTGAAGGGCAACGTGGACCTGCTCAAGATGGAGTTGTCTCAGTTGCTGGGGGAGTCTGGCTGTGACTGAAGAGTGAGGACTGAGGAGGTTAGGGCCGAGGAGCAGAGGTGGACTGATGTGTCAACTTGTCAAGTGTGAGCTGCGAAGTGTAATGATTAAATTCATGTATCTACAGTAGTGAATGATTTTCCCTTGTTTTGTAGTAAAAACAGCCTAATATACTAATATAATATTTAAAATATTACAGAACCCCGTAAACTGCTGAACTCATAACTAACGGCCACTAATTAGAGAGTTCTTCCTTAAAAAAAAAAAAATACAGAAAATAGACTGGAGGAATATGATTTGAACTGGTAAGGTCGTTCTGCTGAAGTCTATACTGTGCGTACATTTAGCGCTCACTCTTTTGTTCGTTTTTGTGTGTATATGTGAAAGAGAGAGTATTGATGCAAATATTAATGTATTCCATTTATCCCTTAATAACCCTCGGTGTTGTCAACCCTTTATAGCATCGGTGTCAGTGGCGTCGAGTTAGCACGAGCTGTGAAAAACTGTGAACAATTATGGGAAGGGAACGAAGGGCACTGGTATGTTACACGACCCTACGACACGTCTCTGATGTTTTCGCCCATACGTCACATTCACCGAATTTTATTAATTCTTCCGCGAATCATAGCGAATCACAGGATGGGTTTAGGAAGCTAACAAAAGCACATTGCTAGGTGCGCCAGACGATTCTCTTCACATCTGTAAGAAAAATAAATTGATTTTAGAACTTAAAAGATCGTATCGGGGCCGGTCCTGGGTGCACGCAAAATTCTGAGCCCACGACCATTGAGGATTTCAGTCAAGCCATACCTACGATTGTTTCCGGCGCAAAGGAGGACACTTATTCTACGTACTCAAAGGTGGATGTCGTTTCCCAACTGTAGGTTAGGTTTGGTTAAATTGTTATAGTTAAACTAGGTTAGGTCAGGTATTGTTAATTAGGACAGTCCCTTCCGCCATTACGCTGACGAATTACACAAGAGTCGGCACAGCTGAACAGCTAAAGCAACGGGGAAACAGATTTAACAAGGAACGTTTATTTAAGGGTAATGCATCACGGTATCAGTGGTTCATAGGCTACACAGTTACCGGTAAATGTCATTTTCAGGATGGCGTCAAGAATTAGCGAATTTCAGTAATTAGCGAGGGGGTTTTGAACGTTAAAATGTCGGCCAGATAATCTGGGGGATTACTGTATATGTTTTAGTAACATAAATATAATTTTATATATCGCATTTAGTATTATAGACAATTTCCATACTTCTTAAAGCCACCTATTGTTAGAATAAATAAAGATATAAATGTAGTGGCTGAGTAACTCGCGATGTTTTTTAATCCCTTGATTACGAAAAATATCATCCTAAACTCAAAAATATTCTCTAATGGTATCCAGAATAAAATGGAACAGATGCCGTGGTACTGAAAGGGACACAAATGGTTTGCACTTGATTCTGCAGAACCGCAAATTTCGAAATGTTTGCCAGGCCCGTAATTTTCAGCAGATTTTTTTTTTGGGGGGGGGGGCTAGGCCAAATGTACATACCTCTGTAATACAATCTTAAAATTAAATTGAAGTGCTTTAGTTTGCAGACCATCCGATATTTTTCAGTTTGATTCTACATTAAAGCTGATGTTTAATGAGGAATGTATGTTTAGTGATGGAGGTGGGTGTTTAGATTAAAGGCTTCACTTTCTGTCAGTCTGAACTTTCAACTCAAACTGTGACTAAGTTTAATAATTTGGCCATTCTACATTTTTGTTGCACTGCGCTGCACCCTTATCAAGATTGTTCCTACACACCCGCGTTAGGATTCAGACTGAAATATACCACGCTGACTTTATTTTTTTGCTAATGATCAAATAAAATCTAAGTACTATTATGATTTAGTTTATGATCAGTTTGGATCAGATTTAGAAATATTCAGTCATACTCGAATAGAATTGTTTGATTTTTCAACAAAACTACTCCAAGTATTTCTTCCTTTTTATTTTTAAGTTTAGCTTTATAAGCCCTCAGTCTTAGTTGAAGTTTTGAGAAATTAAAATGCAGAAAACATTGGGGGTTATAGCCCCCCTAGCCCCCCTAGCCCCCCCAGAAATTTTGGCCCCGTTTGCGGTTGCGGAAGGTAATTTTTGAGTTTGCGGATTTGCGCTGCGGAAGTGAATTTCCGTTTTCAGCTTTGACACACACACACACACACACACACACACACACACACACACACACATGGCAATATTTTCTGCGTAGTATGTGCACACATACATTCCATGAGGTGAAATACATTTTTTTCCTTGTCTTGGAGCTTGAGATTCAGCCTGTTTAGGTGATCAAAAATCTCGACCAGATAATTATGCAAGACGTGACTCCCACACCGGCTGGTTGAGGAGACTTAACAGATCATCCTTCCCTTTCATTTCCAGGAGAAGTTTGTCTCTGATGCTCAACCACTCTCTTAACAACATTGCCCGTGGAGAGTCATCGCACTTTGGAGTAAATGAGAAGGGATTCATGCTCCGAATTCATGTCTTCACAGAGTTTCTGGAAGAGGCGAGAGTTCAAATCCCACGTTTTCGCAAGGTTGACACATTTTACCATTGCCTCCAGGATCTTGCAAAGGGCATCAGGGAGGGTTTTGACGCCAGTACTAAACGATGGATCATACAGTGAACCACTTTTGCATTCAGAGCTACTTCCTTGACATGCTTCGGTAGCCACGATTTTGATCCCAGCATAGCCAAAGCCCCATCAGTACAGACTCCACAACAGTTTTCCCAGGATCTTCCGTTAGCTGTGAAGGAAGAAGTAAATTTTTCCATCTCATTTAAAGTTTTTGTGGTAGTTTCAAGCTGCGTACAGAACAGATATTCATCTTTGATGTCATGCATGAATACCTACTTAACAAACACGAGCAGCCTTGCACAAGAACTCGCATCCACTGACGCATCCAACTGTACTGCGAACATACCAGTTGGAGATAATTTGATCTCCTGTATCACTTGTTTTATTATATCAGCTGACATTTCACTGATTCTCCATTCCACTGTGTCGTTTGACAAGGAAATCCGCTGAATCTTATGTGCACTTGACTCTCTACGAACCCGCTTGGCCGTCTTTACAGCACGCGGCTTACTTAAAATTCCACCAACCCTGTGGACCTTATTTTTCCTTGCTGTTTCAAGGGAAACCTCATGTAATGCCTCTGCTACGCTTAAGTTCTTTTAATGGAGAACGCCACTCTCATCCAGTCTCAGTTTTCCAAATCTCAGTTCGTGGCGCTTGAAGAAACTGGGGTGTCTCTCTGCATACTGAGGGTGGATTGTCGTCAGATGATGCTTCAGGCTACTCGGCCTCATAGAATCATTTCCCAGCACTTTAAAACACAGCACACACTGGGGTTTCCCGATGCCATCAGCGAGGGTTGATGTAAATCCGTAGTCAATGTGTTCATCATTGTATTTCATTTCTTAGCAACACTAGCAGCCATTGCAAAGCTCCCAAGAAAAATAGAAACAGACGAATGATAAAGATAAAATGTATGTGGCCAATTGTATCAAAGTTAACTGATTCACCACATTGATTTATAACCAATATCGAAAAAAAAAAATCAATCAGCGTCAAACGACTTTCACCAAATTGGCATGATTTATTTTTATTCACACCCAAGTGAATTTAATTGTATGCCGTATGAAGTCACTAATTTTCAGTATTTGATTTCTTTTTATAGTACTGCATTCATTACTTCGTTTTTTCCCCTGATAAATTAAAATAGGTTTTACTGAAGAAACTTTCGAGTTAATAATGTACTCGTAGATGTCACCACTACTGTAACTGAATCAAAACTCGTGTAGCATCCGCGTGTGGTAACTGGATTCCGCCGTCGCCTTTAGTAAGGGAAAGATTTCACACTGTAAGAAAACAATGTAAAATATCGTGTAAAATTGCTAAATGCATCATTACACTTTGAATAATCCTTTTAAATCATTACCGTATCATTTTCAGTGTCACAAATTTTGACAGTAAACAGTTAATGTTGATGCAAAAACGTAGGCAAAAAGGTGTCAAACGCAACAAATAATAACAAATTAAGATACCACATATGAATGCGTACTCATACAAAAACACTGATAATTATAAGAAAGTTGCAAAACACAAATACTGTTTTAAATATGTAATCAACTCTACGCTCCATTAAAATTTCACATTGTTCGTCATAAACCTCAAATCAGAGCTGCTAAATCTGCACTGAAATCTGGTTTGGTGAATGTCTTTTCATTTAAATTCAGCGAAACATGGTGATTTTTTTTCCAGCATTGATTCTAATTCAGATCGTTTGGCGAAAGTGAATTGAATTTCGTTATATATTTTAAATCAATGCAGTATTTTTATGGTGCAAGCGGCCAATTATAATGAAAAAAAATGAATGGGTGATAAAATGGACAGAAATTAGATTACAAAGAGTGTATGTGAGAGCAATATCAAAGGTAGAGGTGTGACTGGGAGACCACCATTAAGCTGGGAAGGCAGAGTGAAGGAGTACATTAACTATAAAAACTGTATATAAATATATCTATAAGTAGATAAAGACAAAAATATATAAATATAAGTAAATTTTACAATTATAATATCAGTTAAATATCTCACAAGTAAAACTATAATACTGTACCTAAAGCAGTAGATATGTCTCACAAACTTATACCTGTGGGAATGAACTGGGGTCACGGCAAAGAGGGAGGCTACAACAGGGAGTGAGGGAGACACTTACACCCTTACACAGTCTTAAATTTGCTTAAAGAATCCCTTCTATAGATGCAAATATGACTTTATAAATGGTTTGCTCGAAAACAAGTTCACTCCTGCATATTGCATGCAAAGTTCTGCCTTTTAGCCATATTTTTTTTCTTGACGGCTCACTAGTCTAGTGGTGTCGAAATATAACAAGTATTCGCTGGAGCGAGAGCTAGCAAGGCGACAAGCTTAACCCATCGCATACCAGCAGATTTGGACCCTCATGGAGCTGTGGTGCCAGCCAGTTTTCGACCTTTTTGCTATACTGTATAGGTTAGAAATTATGAGAAAACATGGAGAAAAAACATAAAAGTACTCACAAAAGCCATTTAGGTCGATTTTGAGGTCGATTTCCCCTGACCAGGTATTTGAAAAACGTCGGAGTAACGCCCATAGACTTTATTGGCTGCCTCCAACACCCATTGGGTTGATGTAGGTGATCTTCATTTTCTTCATCAGTAACTACGCTATTCGAGCCAAAAACACTCTTGTTGGATATACAGATGATACAGGAAGGCCTAGAGAGGCCTAGAGAGGCCTAGAGAGGCGTGGGAATATCCCAGCCGATTTTTTGGTACCTTATTTGAATTTTCGAATTTTGGCATATATATCAAATTGCCTTTGTACATATACGTCAATGGCACTGTCTGCGCATATAGGGGCCGACGTACATGTACGTCGTTGGCACAGGGTGGGTTAAACACGCGCCCTTCTCACCCGAGTGTAAGGCAGACACACTAATTTACTGCATACATTAGCCTGCTATGGCCACCTTAAACTCTCCCAATTTGAAAATGGTCTATACCGTGTGTTCGAACGTTCCTGACTAATCTTCATGCCACACACCATCGAAAGCTTCACTAATGTCCAGATAAATACAGTAATATTTTGTTTTATCCCTGCCTACTGCCTTGTATACCTCCGAGAAAAACGATGCGTTTGTGAGGCAGGATCGTCCATGCATGAATCCGTGAAGACTTTCGTTAACGAGATAAAATCTTTCTATGTGCTCACTGATTTTATCTGCTAAAACTGAGTCTTAATGTTTTTCGTACTGTTAATGTTAGACGCATTAGACGATAATTCAGCGCAATTGATTTATTATCATCAGGACGACTTTGCAATTTTCAGCGGAGACCCAGCAATTACTGATTGATATACAGATATATAGTACATCCCATAAAGGAATAATTTAAAAATCCTAAAATGACTATTACTACTACACTTATAATAAATCATATTTGGTTTCCATGTTCGACAGTATGTGTAAATATCAAAGATGATCCTCTTTCTAAAGACCAGACACTGAATTAGTATATCAGTCAGAGTACTATTAAACTAGAGGTGATGAAGACTGTACATCTTTACTAAGCAAAATACTAACATCAGTGTACTCGTTTAGTCAATGGCAGACCAGAGTCGATTGATCATCAGACTTTGGCTGAAGTTCCAGATAAGAATCGAAACTTAAAATGAAGCACTCTGTGAAACCTGTCATATTTCAAAACAGCGAGGATAAAAACAGAACGTACGCAGTGGATATGGAGATGTATCTGCTCCTTTCAGATTATCTACTTAGTACACTCCCTGGTGGGCAAGTTACAGTTTTAACCATGAATAACATAAAATCGTTTCTGATAAATTTCTTTCAGCTTCTTCTTCTTCTAGTTTCTCCTCCCGATAAGGCATGACTGAGAGCAGCTTCAGTCCTGAGTTTAGGTTGAACCAAATAATTTGACATTCGCCCCTCTATTAATTTTTCTTCTCAGCTGATCGAAGAAATTCTCTTGCTTGCTGATGAACTTGAGAGATACGGGTCTCTAAGACTGAACAGATGGTCTAAAAAATGGACAAAATGGACAAAAAATGGACAAAAATGGACAAAAATGGACAAAAAATGGACAAAAATGGACCAAAATGGACAAAAAATGGACAAAAATGGACAAAAAATGGACAAAAATGTTGGTATTACCACGCACTTGGCACAGATCCAATTCCATCAATGACAAATGGAAAATTCACTGTGCTGTAGCCAAAGGTGCAGTACCCAAGGTCAAGTCCTAGTGACTAGGTCTTGTAAATTCTGCGTCATGCCCACTTTTATTAAACAATCAAAAGCGTACGGCTGAATGAATTGTCGTTTGCTTCAGTGACAGCTACCGTGGTCTCAAAAATTACCTGGAAGTTAATGTCATCTTTGAAAGTCTTACAAAAACTTCTCCCTTTGCTCAGTGTTGTATCTATTGTCATGACGTGGCAAGGACAAAAGAGGAAGGGAAAGAGGAAGAGAAGGAAGAATATGACAAGCACAGGCACTTGACCTGATTGAATTTGGGCTGGGCAAGAGGTGGTAATCCACTAATTGCCCTGAATCAGGTGAACCCATTCCCTTCCAAGGCATTTTCTGCCCACGTGGGGCCGCACTTGGTTACCGTTGGAGTGTTGTGAACTCCACGCAGACTCGATTCTCCACCTAGCCAATCCTAACTCTGGTTCAAACAGGATCGCACTGTGGGAATGGCCTGGTTTTTATAAAGGGCACACGTGGAATCGTCAAGCACTTCTCTTCTGCGTCACCAGCACGTCAGTCCTCTCTGTGACACCGCCTTCCTGTCAGGTTACTCTCACTCATACCTTTCCATCTTTCGATCTAGAGCAGTAATCTCAGACATGTACAGTCGTGGCCATAAATAATCACCTATCCTTCCGTAACCCGTGCCTCAGACTGGCTCGTTTGTGCGCGGCAAGTCACACTGGAGTAAGAGGGGCTGAGAGGGAGGGGCCAGAGAGAGAGAAGGGAAGGTGGGTGGGGGGATGAGCAATGATGCCTGGGTGGAGTGAGGGAGGGGAGGGAGAATGAAATGCTACGTTTTGGCCACATAATTTGTCTATTTTCTTTCATCCAGAGTATCATATAAAGGAGTTACTATTCCGTAGATAAAACTGCATTACACCTTGTATAGCGGCGTCAGATAACAAACATTAGATAACTAGTGATATCAAGCACTGGTTTGTGAGAAATATACTGACGTGACAAATCAGATATTAGTGCGGAGCCAAATATCCGTGTATTTTGACTTCAGACGCAGAATGGAATCTGGACGGCTTTGACTTCCGTAATGTTTGTGTAAGAAACGTCCTTTACCCTTACATGTAATTAATTTTTGGAACTAAATATATGCAACATTTGACACGGCATTGTCCACAGTAAATATTATCACCCTCGGGGTATACACTCCCTCTGTACAGTCACCATCATGTCAGTTCAATAATTATTTAATGACACCTCAATACGAAAAGGATGTTTAAAATAATTGTGCATAGAAGGTAAATAAATGTGATGTCTGTGTGCATGGGTGGATATGGTAACGGTATCTCTCATAATCTGTTAAAGGGAAAATGAAACAAAATCCTACCCAAACTCCCAAAATATATCTGTCAATGTGTATCGACACTTGTCAAGCCAAAGCAACCAAGAACGCATTAATAAGTAGTCCAGTGGCCTCATGCTTCAAAAACCTCATGCAGGCTTCGCGGTACCGAGGAAACAATGTTGTTAATGGTTTGCTGGCTTCGTCTGAACAGCTCCCACTCGACCTTCGTGTGCTGGAGGAGGCGGGCCCGTGTCCTCTCGTTTTCTGGCCTCCTCGCGTTGACAATCTAGACCCACACAGTCTCGATGGCTCTGCACCAATATTTGTCACTTCAGTATATTTCTCACGAGCCAGCCCTTGATATCACCGCCTGTCTAATGTTTCTTATCTGACGCCGCTATACAGGGTGTAATGCAGCTTTATCTAAGGAATAATAACTCCTTTATATGATACTCTGGATGAAAGAAAATAGACAAATTATGTGGCCACAACTTAGCATTTCATTCTCCCTCCCTTCTCTCCCTCTCTCCACCCAAGCACCACCTCTCTCTCTCTGGCCCCTCCCTCTCAGCCCCTTTTACTCCAGTGTGACTCGCATCGCATAAACGAGCCAGTCTGAGCCACGGCGTACAGGAGGATAGGTGACTATTTATGGCCACGACTGTAAGTTGTATTATATTCTAAAGTGTATGTAGCCTTTAGCCTAAAGTAACTTAGTGTGATTCTTTGAGCTTGCACAGTTAATATCACTGGTTGTTCTTTAAGCTTGATCAATATTAAAGTCTTTTATATTCAGTGGCCACCCTTTGTGTAAATTAAGGTTTAAGTGTCAGCCTGCAAGCCTGTTCCCTCTTGTATCTGGTGATTTGACCCGAGCATTTCCTGTAGTGCTGTAACGTGTACACATTGTAATTTGCTCCCCCTCTCTCAAAACATACTTCTCCCGTTTTAAAATAAGCGTAAAGTGAGGAGTTTTGATACAATTTCTTTCCCCCTATCTCTGCATATACGAAAAATTAATGGAGATTTTTAAGGGGTCTGAGAAATCGTAGGTTTGTCCCTAACCAGACCGTGAAACTATAAACATCTGATATACTGTCTTTAATATTTTGCTGTATGTAGGTCGTCTTTTCGTCAGCATTAGTATTTACACCTGAGGAAACACTCATCATACCACTACCACTGTGATGGAAGGGATGGACCCTGATATTTTCAAGAGTTCAGTGACATTCTAATTTCGGGTGGTTCTGCATTCAGGGTAACTATCATCATGTCCCAGTAGGTCTGTTGCATTACCTAACTGTCTCAGAAATCCTACGAGACTGCAAATAATATAATACTTAGACGCGGCAGATGCCTTGTGATTAACGTCCATAGTAACAAAACTCAGTACGCGAAGGTGTAGGCAAACTCTTGATTTATTGCGATCAGTCTTGAAACACTACGAGCATAGGAAATAGACTGCATTCCACTCCACACAGCGAAGTCAGCAACGCAGCAGGAAGATCAAACTTCTTTTATTTTCTGTCACATTTCTTAATACTGGTATAGTCATAGGTCTTGATAATCTTGTAAAAACTGAGGGATTTACTTCACATTCACGAGCTCAGATTAAATAGTTAGGCCAGTTCTTGGTGCCAGCATCAATCTGATAGTCTGTGTACTCGTAGATTGTTGCTTCAAAAGCTTTAACACCGTGGTCCAGGAAAGCCTCCATCTTACATATGTTTATAGGTAAAGGGATGGTTCGCAGGATAGTGTGTCATGTGGAAAAGATAAACACAATGGTATCAAGCATAATTTTTTGCCCGTAGTAGGTAAAACACTACGGAATAATTGTCTTGCAGTGTGGGTATGAACGCTCCTGCTTCCTTTTCCATATCCTCGAATCTTATCCTGCATTATCGTGAACTTACACATATGGTAGTCAGAAAGCAGCCGAAGGTTCTGTTACATTTTTCAGTCCAGCACGCATTTATGCCGTCTGCCGTACTCGGTATCATTTAACGGTGATATAAAGGGAATTTGACACCGGTGATTGGTGCCATTCTAGCTCGGCCCAAGGACCAGTGTTTGTCATATTCAGGCTACGTTTTGCGGGTCTTGGAGTGGTGAGTCATTAAGTGATCAGAAATATATCAGTACAGGAGGCGTGAGAGGAGATGCAGAAGGCGTGATTAGTGTTACGACATAGGTTTGGCGGAGATGAGAGAGAAGGTGTGTTGGAACTGGGCGTGAAAATGTGCAGTAGCGCGGTAGGTGATAGAGGTGTAGGGACAGGCACGGATTTACAGAGGTCGTAAACCCTTCCCCTCCCCCTCCCACAAACACACACATACATTTTTCTGTCCACCAGTGATTACTGATAAGAAAAGAGCATTGTTGTTTATTAAAATATATGCAGTAAAAATCTAACATAAAATAATGTTATCAGAATTATTTCAGTGAAAAGATGTATTTGTAAATAAATTTTGAGAATTTTGGCGATGAGTCAGATCAAATCTAATGGTAATTCTGGTAGAATTCACGCTCCCAGCCATTGTCTCAAGTGCCGGATCCGGCCATGTGTGGTGTTTGAAGTGAATATGTGTGGTAATGAGGTAGTGGCGGAGGAGTTAAATGAGTTGTGATGGGGATGGGAGTGCATGTGTGGTAGAGTGGTATGGGGGCGATGGAGGTGAGAGGTGTGAGTATGTGGTAGTTAAGTATGTGAGTTGTGGAAGACAGGGAGGAGGCGCAGACAGCCCACTCCGTGCCACCGCCCTCCCTCAACCTCCAGCCGTGCCTGGCGGAGGCTGCCAGTGCCAGTGTCGCTGCGGCTGCTGCTGCGTGGTGTGGTGTTGCGCTGCTGCTGCCAACGCCAGGCAGCCTCGCTGTAGGGTCTTGGGAATACCGTAACAGCTGTCATTCCATTCAGTTTTCGTGTGCGATTTTTTTTATATCATACTCGTCACGAGAAGAATATTTGAACAGCTATGTGACACGAGTCTGTAATATCCACTTATCATGACGATTCACTGAGGTGATAATGTAAGATTAACTGTTACCATGTATTTTACTTAGACTGCAATTGTGTACTAGACCGAAAAGGCACGTCTTTTTTCTCCAACGACATTTGTGTCCTTAGTACCTCAGATACGTCATTTCCTATTTTCGACGTCCCTTGCAAGCGTAAGTATCATTTACAGTATATCCTCTCGTTACCGCACCACACACAGGAGTCAGCACTGTATTTTCTTTTGTTTTTGTAATGTAATTCTCGTCAGGAAAGATCGACTAAAAGCAGATAGAACACAACAGAAGAGTTACAGATCTTGTCATCCGCCGGTCTGTTAGTGAGGCTGGTCTGTGGGGTCTGCCGTGCCAGTGAAGGTCCGTACGAGTTAAATTGCTGCTATCTGTTTCTGCTGTTGGTCTTTGCTGCGAGTATTGCTGCAGTTTATTCAAGATGTAGTGGTCGTCGCACGTTCTTTTCTTTTTGCATTTTCCTTGCCCTTTCTTTTCCCTTTCGTTTTTCATTTCTTTTTCCTTTTTCTTTGTTCTTTCTTTTCCTTTTCTTTGTTCATTTCTTTTTCTTCATTTTCTAGGATTAAAAGTAAAACTGACATTGGTCCATCTTTTAAGGCGACGGAATCGTGAATTTGTGTTCTGAGATTTTCGTCAAAGAAAATTTAGACAGCATCCTTATTACCAGAGGGCTAAGAAGGGCCCAGCAGGAGCAGCCCAGTTCAACTTCACAGCGCGTAAGTCTCCCCTAAGTGGTAAGGCGTTAAAAGTCAGAGGAGTAAAGACCCGCGGTAATTGGGCAGATGCTTCAACAAGAAAAACTGCACCATTAAGACGCTTCACATGCGTTGCCTTACTGGGACTATCAAATTGCACAAGAGAGAG